>JAZGTI010006797.1:5369-17004 GCA_036877585.1 Botia kubotai | reverse complement strand
ATGAGCATCAGGTGTGGGTTCAAAGGTGATCAGGTGAGTGCAGTGGCTGATGGGAAATGTAGTCCAGAACGGAATGTTTAATATTCAGGAGATGATGATCTCTGCAGCCACGGTGGAGAGGGAGCTGGAGCCTCCCTCGTGACAGAGCCCCCCTCCTGCGAGCGGCTCCTGAAGCGAGGAGGTTGGTGACGTCGGGGTCTTCCACGGGGTCGAGGGGCCGGCTTGTTAGGGTTCTCCCGATGGAAATCCTCAGTCAACGTTGGGTCCAGGATGTCACCTGAATTGACCCAAGACCGCTCCTCTGGACCGTACCCCTCCCAATTGACCAGGTATTGTAAAACGCCACCCCGACGTCTGGAGTCCAGAAGTGCTCTGACTCTGTAGGCCTCCTCGCCATCCACCACAATGGGGGTGCCCTGTTCACTGGTCGCTTCCTCAGCCTCCTTCTCCGGTGCGACAGCAGGTTTGAGCAGCGACATGTGGAAAGTTGGAGAGATACGATAATTAGAAGGCAATCTGAGTCTAAAAGAAACTGGTGTAATTTGTCTAATGATCTGGAAGGGTCCAACATACCTGGGACTGAGTTTGCGGGATGGTAACCTCAGACGAAGATCTCTGGTGGAGAGCCAGACCCACTGACCTGGAACATATCTTGGACCTGGCCGTCGGTGAATGTTAGCCTGGATGGTCTGACGACGAACGGCGCGCTGGAGGTGCGTGTGAGCCCTGTTCCACGTCTCCTCGCTCCGTCGTAACCACTCAGTGACAGATGGTAGTTCTGTGGGCTCACCGGACCAGGCAAACAGTGGCGGTTGGTAACCCAGTACGCACTTGAAGGGTGTGACGCCAGTAGCTGGTTTGACAAGGGAATTTTAGGCGTATTCGGCCCAAAACAGATATCTACTCCATTCCTCTTGATGGTTTTGACAGTATGTCCTAAAAAATCTAGTGATCTCCTGGTTTAATCGTTCAGTTTGCCCATTAGATTGCGGATGGTATCCTGAGGAGAGGCTCACGTTCACTCCAAGTGATTTGAAGAATGCTGCCCAGACTCTGGAAGTGAACTGAGGTCCACGGTCAGAAATAATGTCCTCGGGTAAAGCAAAAAAATCGAAAAACTTTTTTTCAGCAGGATTTCAGCAGTCTCTAGAGATGAGGGTAGTTTGAGGGTAGTTAGTCTACATGATTTCGAAAAACGGTCTACAATGGTGAGAATGGTCGTCTTGCCCTGTGATGGAGGTAAGTCAGTAATGAAATCTATTGCGATATGAGACCATGGACGTTGAGGGATAGGTAGGGGCTGCAGAAGTCCTGCTGGGCATTGTTTTGAACTCTTAGAGCGTTGGCAAATTGCACACTGTTGAATGAACTGAACGGTATCAGCAGATAGGGTTGACCACCAGTAACTGTTCCTGAGGAGTTCAATGGTTGCATTAATACCTGGGTGACCAGAACTGGGAAGACAATGTACCAGGGAGAGTAATCTGGAGCGAAAGGTTTCTGGAACAAAGGTCCGCCCTGGTGGACAGTCCTCTGGTGGTGGATTCTGAGCATTAAAGTTATTGATTTCTGTGGTAATGTCCCAACGCACGGGTGCTACTAATAAGCTTGGAGGTAGTATGGTCTCTTCAGAGTGTGGATCGTGGGATACCTCATCTTGTCTGGACAGGGAATCGGCTTTACCGTTCTTGGAGCTTGGTCGATAAGTTACAGTAAATTGAAAACGAGTAAAGAAGAGGGCCCAACGAGCCTGACGAGGGTTGAGTCTTTTGGCGTTTCGTAAATACTCCAAATTCTTGTGATCGGTTAGTACAATGAATGGATGTTTGGCTCCCTCTAACCAATGCCGCCATTCCTCTAGAGCTAGTTTGATAGCTAGGAGTTCTCGATTACCAACATCGTAGTTCTGTTCAGTTGGTGTTAACTTCCTTGAGAAGTAAGCACAGGGATGTAATTTAGGTGGCTCACCCTGGCGTTGTGACAAAATGGCCCCTACACCGGTATTTGAGGCATCTACCTCCACTAAGAATTGAAGCTCTGGATCTGGGTGTCTCAGAATTGGGGCCGTAGTGAAAAGTTCTTTTAAATGCTGAAAGGCTAATTCGGCCTGTGAAGACCAGGTTAACTTTCCCCTTCCCTGCTTAGTCATAGAAGTTAATGGTGCAGCCACTGTACTAAACCCTCTGATAAACCGTCTATAAAAATTTGCAAATCCCAGAAATCTCTGGAGCTCCTTGACGGTCTTGGGACGGGGCCAATTTACAACAGAATTCACCTTACGGTCATCCATAGCTACCCCCCCCCTCACCAATGATGTAACCTAAAAAGGAGGTGCTAGTGCAGTGAAACTCACATTTCTCTAATTTCACAAAAAGGTTATTTTAAAGAAGCCGCTGAAGTACCATTCTAACCTGACGAATATGTTCCTCTAATGTTTGGGAGTAGATTAGAATGTCATCAATGTAGACCACTAACCATCTGTCCAACATATCTCTGAAGATATCATTCATAAAAGCTTGGAATACTGAAGGGCTATTGGCCAAACCAAAAGGCATAACTAAGTACTCATAGTGACCTGAGGTGGTAGAAAATGCGGTCTTCCATTCATCACCTTCATGAATATGAATTAAGTTGTAGGCATTTCTTAAATCAAGTTTAGTAAAGAACTTAGCCTGTCTCAATTGTTCTAATGCAGATGGAACTAAAGGGAGTGGATATTTGAACTTGATAGTTACCTCATTTAAACCCCGATAATCGATACATGGCCTTAAATCCCCATCCTTCTTTTTGACGAAGAAAAACCCTGCCGAGACTGGAGAATTTGAGGGTCTAATGAACCCTTTTTTGAGCTCCTCCTCTATGTATTGCTTCATAGCCAAAGATTCAGGTTGGGATAAAAGGAAAATCCTACCCTTTGGAGGAGAAGCCCCAGCAATCAAATCAATAGCACAGTCAATGTTGCGATGTGGAGGTAACTCTGTCGCCCTCCCCTTACTAAAAACATCCCCTAAGTCTCTATAGGGTTCAGGAATCATTGGGTCAGGGTGTAGATTAAGCTCAAAAGCTTCGTGCTTAACAATGTTAACGTCCTGCAAACATTCCCTAAAACACGCAGGCCCCCACCTTAAAAGCTCACAGGTGCTGCAAGAGATGGTTGGTTCGTGCTTTTGTAATCAGGGAAAACCTAGAATAATTGAATGATGGGTCGATGAAATAACGTAAAATTGAATAATTTCCCGATGCAGAGCTCCAATACTTAATGTAACCGGTTCTGTCATCTTTGTAGCCCCATCTCCTCCGATTAGATGTCCATCTAACGCTTCCACTGAGAAGGAACATGGGGAGAGAGATAGAGGGATTAGATGATTATTAACAAAATCGAGTGAGATAAAGTTCCCTGCCGCACCAGAGTCAATAAGCGCCCGGGTCTCAAAAGTTTTATTGGAAGTGTGAATGGTTACTGGCAGAGAAAAACTGTTATTAGTTGAGTTCTGAATAATTGAAGAACTCACCAATCGGCGCTCCGTTTTAGGTCTCACCGGTCAGTTGATCTTGATATGCCCTGCCTCTCCGCAGTATAGACATAGGGAGTTTTGCATTCTACGTGCTCGTTCCTCAGAAGAAATGCGTGTGACGTCCAATTGCATGGGCTCGCTGGTGGGTTGTGACAAAACAGGTGAGTGATGAACTTGTGACTTTGGCCTGCGCAAACGTATGAGATTGTCCAATTGAATTGATAAGTCAATGAATTGATTCAAACTTCGACCCTCATCTCTGCATGCGAGTTCAGACTGGAGCTCGTGATTTAAACCTCTGTGATAAATGTGCCTCAATGTATCATCCACCCAATTCGTTTGAGCTGCCAATGTGCGAAAGCGTAACGCATATTCTGCGGTGGTATCATTCTCCTGACTGATACAAAGCAGCTCATCGGCAGGACTCCTCCCTCCTGAAGGGTGGTCAAAAACCTCTCGAAAATTGGCACTGAAAGCGGAAAAAGTGGAAAATTGCGAACCAGCACTGCCCCAAATTGCGGTTGCCCAGTCTAAAGCTCTTCCATTTAATAGTGAACAAACAAAAGCAATTTTACTGGCTTCTGTAGGATATAAAGCTGGTTGTTGAGTAACAAATAAATCACATTGGAGTAAAAAGCCTTGGCATTTGGCTGGGTCTCCATTATATTTATCAGGAAAAGCTAACCTGGGACTAGAGGATTGAGCGATAGTTGTTACTACCGTTGGAGGCGAAGCGGTGGGCTGAGCAGCAGACTCAGAGGTGCGCACATGGGCTCCCTGGAAAGCCCTAACAAGCTCCTCGGTTAACGTGGTTAATTGAGCGAGTTGTTGGTGGTGCTGAGCGAGTTGCGTAGCCTGCATAGAGATATCGCTAGACATCTAAACAAATGCTGCTGGATCCGGTTGTGGCGAAGTCTTCTGTAACAAAGAGTCAGACAGGTTAGGATCCATTTGCAACTCTTTTAATATAGCGATAACAAACACAAGGGCAAGGCAAAACTTAATCAAAAACAGGCAGAGGTCGGGGCAGGCAGCAAACAAGCAAAAACATAAACAGGCAAAGGATCAGGGCAGGCGGCAGACAACGATAATCAAATAACAGTAATCCAAAGGGCAGGCGGCTAGAATCAGAATCCAAAAACAGTCCAGGTCAAAACACAGAAATCCAACAATGATAATCCAGGGAATAAACGCTCAGAAATGTTACCAGTGGCAAACAAGACTTCGCAATGAGAGAGAGTTAATGTCCGGGTTAAATACTGTGATTGATGAGCATCAGGTGTAGGTTCAAAGGTGATTAGGTGAGTGCAGTGGCTGATGGGAAATTTAGTCCAGAACGGAATGTTTAATATTCAGGAGATGATGATCTCTGCAGCCGTGATGGAGAGGGAGCTGGAGCCTCCCTCGTGACAGAAGGATTTTCCAAAATAATAAAGTATGGACTTTTTATGGACTACAAAATAATCGCTCTTAATGATTCCTTATGCGCCTCTAGAAGGGGCCAGTGGTTTTGACAAAACTGTTTTCAGTAGCTGAAAATCCTTACCTTTAAATGCCAGCATGTAGAGTTTTTTTGACCAGGACGTGGACTTGGCATATCCAAGTATTCCAATGATTACAGTATCATTATTGGCACAAATTTATCATTATTATCATATTATCATTACCTAACATCTACAACGTAAACATTAACCAGTATTAAAATAAATGAAAATAATTTAAGTGGTCATCTGGATGTGAAGTTCTAATTAACACAAATCTGGGGAACCACCCTGTCAATATTAACAATTTACACAGAAGCATGTTACTAATTGCAGCTATAACATCACACTGCTGTGACTAGGCAGGGAACAAAATATAGAAACTACCTAGGCTGGATGTAGGTATGTATATAATGATAAGTTTACTAAAGAAGTCCATCAAATCCTGATGATCTGTCTCAGTACATCTGTTCTCATGAGAAGTGTTTAAAAGATTTAAGTAGGCAGATCTGGAGCTTTTTAAGGCCTTTCTGTAGTTTTAAATTCTCTCCTTCCATGCTATACGAAATACCTCTAGTTTACTTTACTTCCAATTTTGCTCCATTTTCCAGGCTGCTCTTTTCAGGTTGAGGGTATGCTAGTTATACCACGGCGTTGAGTCAGTGTCCTTTATCTTTTTTAAGCATAGGGGAAAAACTATCTAAGGTGTTGATAATAGAGTTAATGTTTTCTTTTGCAGGTGTTAGATAATGTTTAAGTTATCTGATATGCTACAGAATTGAGACAGTTCAGGTAGATTGTTGATAAAACAGAAGTTGTTGTTCTACTGTATTTGTAGCAAGGAGCTGATTTTGCAATCATGGGTAAATTAAACAGGACACCAGATAATGATCTGAAATGTCTTCACTCTGTTGCAGGATATTAATGTCATCAACATTTAAACCATAGGACTGTTACGGTGGCTAATGAAGAGAGAACCCATACGCAGACAGCTTACAATAAACAAGACTTTATTTAACAAAAACTTCCTAGAGGGGGATAAATCAACGAACTAAACTGAACACTATAACAAAACCCAAACACAGAAAACAAGAAACATTTAACAACCGTCAAAAGACAGCAAACACAAGGGCATTAAATAGGACGGTGGGTAATGATTAAGGGCAGGTGAAGGGAATTAACTGAAAACAGGATTAACGAGGAAACAAGGGGGCGGGGCGGAGAGCACATGGCCAATGTAAACAACCAAAGGCCATGCGCTTCCACAGACAGCAAAGACCCAGAGCATGAGTCCAGATCTAGACATCATGCTCTGACATAAAACACAGGGAATGTCAGGATCCTGACAAGGGAACTAGGAAAACTCAGGACAAGAACCCAGGACCCTGACATAGCCCCCTCTTTAAGGGACGCACTCCAGGCATCCCTAAACAAACAAAACAAGACCAGAACAAGACAAAAAAAATTAGCACAAAGAATTAAACTAAAAAACACAAGATTAAATGACGATGGGAGGGAGGGAAACCACTTGGGTTGCTGCCGCCGGAACACACACTCAACACCTGGGGGACCGCCGTCATCAGAACAGACACTTTACACTTAGGGCTGCCGAAACAGACGCTTGACACAGGAGAGGCGGCCACCGCTGCTGGAACAGACACTTGACACTGGAAAGGCGGACGCCACTGCCGGAACAGACACTGGAAAGGCAGACGCCACCGCCGAGACAGACACTTGACACTGGAGAGGCAAACGCCACCGCTGGAACGAACGCTTGACACTGGAGAGGCGGGCACCTCCGCCAGAACAGACGCTTGACACTGGAGAGGCAAGCGCCATCGCCGCCGGAACAGACACTTGACACTGGAGAGGTGGGCGCAACCAACGAAACAAACACTCTGAAACGAAAGCTGTCTGCTGGGTTCAATGGTGGCCGATTGTTATGTTACGGTGGCTAACAAAGAGAGAACCCATACGCAGACAGCTTACAATAAACAAGACTTTATTTAACAAAAACTCCCTCAAGGGGGATAAATCAATAAACTAAACTGAAAACTACAACAAAACCCAAACACAGAAAACAAGAAACATTTAACAACCAGCACAAGACAGCAAACACAAGGGCATTAAATAGGGAAGGAACTAAGGTGGGTAATGAGGGAAGGCATTTGAAGGGAATGCTCTGACATAAAACACAGGGAATGTCAGGATCCTGGCAAGGGAACTAGGAAAACTCAGGACAAGAATCCAGGACCCTGACATAGCCCCCTCTTTAAGGGACGCATTCCGGGTGTCCCTAAACAAACAAAACAAGACCAGAACAAGACAAAAAAAATGAGCACAAAAAAATAAACCAAAAAACACAAGATTAAATGACGATGGGAGGGAGGGAAACCACTTGGGTTGCTGCCGCCGGAACACTCACTCAACACTTGGGGAGCCGCCACCACCAAAACAGACTCCCGACACCTAGGGGACTGCCGTAATCAGAACAGACACTTTACACTTAGGGCCACCGCTGGCCTGTATACAGTAGCTAGAGAGATGGCCTCCATCCCTCTAGGGTTGGTGCTACTCTTTTATCCATAAATATGGCACAATAATAATTAGGAGCAATTATTAAGAGACATGGAGTTAGTTTTCATTGTTATGCTGATGATACTCAGCTGTACATCTCTTCGAGGTTGAATGAGATAAATAACCACTAAACTAACAGAAAGTATAGTCGATATCAAAACTTGGATGACTAGCAACTTTCTACTACTAAATTCAAAAAACAATAATTTTCATTATTGAACCAAAATCTGTCTTACTCTTGATGGATGCCCTATAAAGCTTGCTTCATTAGCTAAGAATTTGGGTGTCCTTTTTAATAGCAAAACTACATTTATAAAACTGCGTTTTTCACCTGAAAAAAATATATCAAAAATATGACACATGCTCTCTATGACAAACACCAAACAATAAATGTATGCATTCATGACATTAAGACTTTGACATCAAAGGTTATTGCAATGCCTTACTAGGTGGTTGCCCTGCAGGTTTATAAAAAAAACATATGAGCTAGTTCAAAATGCAGCAGCCAGAGTTCTTATGAGAACAAACAATTATGACCACATTAGCCCAGTTCTTTCAACACTGTACTGGCTGCAGTATCGTATAAACTTTAAATTCTACTTATCACCTACAAGGCCCTAAATGGTTTAGCTCCTCTGTACTAAGGACAGATGTGCTGGCCCCACACTAAATCTGTCCGTCTTTTATCTCCTAAGGTCCTGTAGTCAAGCTGGATCTGGACTTTATCAAGACCAGATAGTGGGGAGACGGGATAGGACGACCGTGAGATAGATCACTGGGAATATGATGGACTTTTTTTTATTACATTTCCTATTAACATACTTATACATACAAAACCAGACCTAACAGATTTAAATTGAAGGTGATATATAATTATAGAGCTAATAATTATTATCAGCTCTCAGTTCATATCCAAGAAAGTTACAAATTACAGCTTTAACATGCCAGAGGAGAACTAGCCCCTCCTGGTTGAGCCTTGATAATTTTTCTGTTTTTTTATATCTCAGTATTATGTATAAAGTTGCTTTGAAGCAAGGTAACATTTTAAATAGCACTATATAAATAAAATTGAATTGAACTAAATAATGCAGAAGATCTGTGATTATCAAAGAAGCCCGGCTACAAATTACTGTGGCATGGCCAAATTTTCAGAAACCTGATACTTCATTCAATTCAAGATGTCTAGTCTTGTAATATTAATACTAAACCAAACAAGTCTCCATTTTATGTGAGAATAGGCCTATTTCACAATTTTTTCAATTTCATTTATATAGCACTTTTTACAATGTTACATTGCTTCAAAGCAGCTTTACATAAAAATAATAATAATAATAAAAAACAGAACAAATGTCAGACATGTTAATGGTATTATTGCAAATAAAATGTATGAGATGTATAAGACTTATTAGGTATACTAGGTTTATAGTACGTTTATGAATAAAGGGTTGACTGAACCGATAAAACCACAAAATTATTAAGCAAGATATGCGTTCCAACTTACATAGTGATGGTATATAAAAGATAACATCTTATGCGACAGGGGTATATAGGATTTGCAATAGTACCATGAACTATACACAACATGCAAAGTAGAATACATACATACATAAAATATATACAATAAAAGTATTAGAAGTTTACAATTTACAAAACCCTAGGCTAAGTTAGACATCAGCAGTCCCAGCAAGCCAACAGGGTGACAGTGGCAAGGAACCAAAACTTCAATGATGTATAAATGAAGAAAAAACTTTGGGACAAACTAGGCTCATCCGAAAGGGCCAGTTCTCTTCTGGCATGTTAAAGCTGCAGTCTGTAACTTTTTTCTTTTACTTTGTTAATGTTAAGGGCTTTTTCTTCATTTAATTATAATTTAAGTTTGATTTATAACATTTTGTTAATTGCTAAAATACTTGTGGCCTCCCTTATTTGTCGCTGCATTGAGCTAGTTGTCTGGGGGCTTGTCGGGATCACTAAATTATGTACCTCAAAGCTATTCCTGACTCAGTGTCATTACTGCTCTGAAGAGGAGCATTAAAAAAAGAATGCCTAGCCCTTAAAAGTAAATGTATTTATTGAAATGCTTCATTAATTTTATTAATTAAAAAATGTCCTCACCTAAAATGTTCCTTTACACAAAGTCGATTTGCAGTGCAAATTGGTAAAGGATGAGGTTTACAAACTAAACAGGTAAACTTTGTTGGCTTGACAAAGCGTGGCCTGAAAGTGGTAGCATGTTTTAACATGTTAACCTGTTTAAACATGATGCTAGCATGATTTACCATGATGGAAACATGATTTGGTATGATGTTAACATGCTTTAACATGACATTTACATTTTTAGCAAGATACACATAATTTAACATAATAGTGACATGATTTAGACTTACATGTTTTAACATAACGTTAACTTCATTTAGTATGACGCTGGCATGTATTATGACTATATGGCATAATGCTAGCATGTTTTATATTCCTAGAGTGGTGGCTTATTCAAACATTGCTTCAATGTAATGGGATTTTGGAGATCCAATACAGAAATCCATTGGATCCATACAAAGGCTGCATAGATGTGAACTTTGTTGTCTTTAATATCTCACAGTTTTGTGCATGCCAGTGGGAAAAGGTTTGGTCAAGCACAGTGGAGTTCTAAACATTAAGTGGCATTTGCGAAAGCAGACAGTTCAGTATAAATTTAAGTTTGATTGTAAAGTTGATTTTAAGTTTTTAAATATTCCTCTGGTTATTGCCAGTGCACTCTGTGTCTGTGTTTGAGACTGTCATCCTCTAAAAAACAATCCCATAGGTTAGCAGTGCGTTACACCCTATAAGTTATGTTTTTGTATTATATATTGTGTGTATTTTGTACATTGTAAAGTCTTTATTGTAAAGCCTTATTGCACTATATGGGTGTATTTTTGCTATGCTATGTTTAGTTAATGCTGCATACTAGTTTCCCAACAGGGGATTAATAAAGTATCTGTCTGTCTGTCTTTAATGTTAAGCACCCTCTAGCAGGTGAAAAAATAACGATTGTTGTGTTGCATAAAATGACCTATGACTGTTGCCACCAATCAAAATGTGGGTTTGTTTAAACACAATGTGTGGAGATTTAACAGTTTTTTACCCATCATTTTTCCTAAATTTCAATTTGCAAAACGTACATTTACATTTATGTGCTTGGCAGGAGCTTTGGAAAGTGATTAACAGTGCTGTTTAATTTTATATTATGTTTAAATATGTATTTGTGTTTTGTTTGAGTTCAAATTTTTCTCATATTGTAAATTTTTGCAGCACCTCTTTTCAACTCCTGTCTGAAACGTTCTGTTGTAGTGCTTGTCTCTTTCAAACCTCCTTCTGAAAAGCTCTACTCACATTCTACTTGCTGTTAAGTTGACTTTCGAGAGTCTGGAGGGACAGTGGATAGTGACTCATGTCGGTAACACTTTCTATGAAGCCTGTATTTATAATGCATTATAAGGGTATTCTTAATTAATTATAATGCATGCATAATACCTTGTAAACAACATTATAATATGTTATATCATCTTATAAATAATCATAGTAACAGTTACAGGGCACTATAATACTTACCTATTTGTACTTTGTAACTTTTATGAGTACAATGCATTATAAACACCAGATGAAGCCTGCATTTACAATGCATTATAAGGGCATTCTTAATGTGTTGTAATGCATGCATAATGCCTTATAAAGAACATTATGTGTTGTATCAGCTGATAAATAATCATAAAAACAGTTACAATGCATTATAATACTTACCTATTTGTGCTTATAACTATTAAGAGTGTGATGATTTATAACACACAATGAACATCTTATCTACTTAAGCTATAATGGGTTATATATCTTACTTTTGTGACATTGTTTACTTCAGATCTGCACAGTATCATACATCTTATGAGTGGTCTTTAACTGCTTAAAGTAAAGTGATAAAAACAAAGTCTTATTTTAAACATAAAAGCTTTATAATGTGGTATTAATATTTATAAGTGGTCTTTGTCTGCTTTAAGTAAAGTGACAAAAATTAGGTATACTTATAAA
>JAZGTI010006795.1:2154-14970 GCA_036877585.1 Botia kubotai | reverse complement strand
GACAAGGAGAGAGTGGAAATAAATTTCATGGCAAATGAAGTCCATTTTCGTTGCGCCGAATGGAGAAAGGTCACACGGACAAACCGCCCAAGGTTTCGACTTGAATCTCAGATCGGCCGGACATTTGGACAGGTCTTTGGTATTGTGGTGACCATGTTAAGACATCCTGGGGGTGCAAGGTGACGTGGGGCGTTAACCTCAGGGCTAAATGGGTGTTTTGTAATCCTCAGGGACAATTTGACCTTGGGGGTGTGAAGACGGTGTGTTGTAAGCCGGTGAATGATTTATTGATGTCGGCAATTTGCTGTATGATTAGACTGTAATATGTCTCAATTATAACCTCACACTGTATCCTTTTAAAAATAACGATTTTTTTCCCCCCATTTAAAGTAATTGGCAAAGACGTAATATTCACCCAACGTTTCGATTAGGTAACAAAAATGTAAAAAATGTTGAACGTTCTAGGAACGTTCAAAACACCCAGTTTTCACACATTGTATTAACATTATTGTTTGGTTATAAGAATATTATTCAAACTTTTTTAATTCTTTACCATTTTTAGAACGTTCCGCTAGCTACTTAAGAATAACATTTTTGATATTTATGATATATATGATGTTAGAACATGTTCTACCAGCGTTACTGCAAGAATGCTTTTTAATAACGTTGAGAGAACGTTTTAGGGAACGTTAGCCAGCACTCTGAGAATGTTTCCTGTTAGGTGGATAGCCGTGTCCCATGTGCACAAAACACGCTTGACCACATGATGTTTTATAATATTTACTTATGACACACAGGAAGTGACATCATTTGGACCTTTTCTACAGGATGGGGGTAAAACAAGTACAGAAACCAGAATCACTTTTACAAATCTCAACCATTTAACCCTGTTAACGCAAGTTACAATCCAAAAAATTGTTTGCTTTAATTTATGGAAATGATACAGTTTTTCAATAACAACTAACCAACATTTGGTCCTATATTAGCTTCAGACCCAATGACCTTATTTTGGGAAAAAAACAGTATTTTTAAGGAGTACCGACCCTTCACCTAAAATTTAATGTTCTCCCGGAGATGAAAAAAAATCCAGAAGCGAGAAAACAATACAGCCGCTCACCGAGCTCAGATCAGACAGGCCAGAAACATCAAAGCGTTCAGTGTCCTGAAAACAGAGCATCAAAACGCTGGCCGGCTCGGCAGTCGCGCAACACACCGCCAGAGAAATCATTCTCACGCATGCTTGACATCTTCAACACTGACGGAGTGATTTTTCTATTACGAGTCAAGTTTATGTGAAGCTGGAAACACGAGACACTGCTGGGATTCGGAGAGGAGGGCTGCCGATTATTATTCCGAAAGCGCATATCCGGGTAATCCATAGTTAAATATGTAACACAGGCTGACATTTACAGAGAGAGCTACTCGGAAATTACGAATTCTCTGTTGGATTTTGGGGCGCATGAGGGGAAACGGATATTGAAAATGGTGCTGCTCGCATGTGTGCGCCTAGCTGCAATTATTTATGCGCAGTTACAAATTGAAACGAATATATGCAGAATTAATCATGCAGAATGCGCATGCAATAAAGCATTAAGATCTTGGGAATTTCAGCAGATGAATCGGTTTTATTACTTCGAATGCTATCAGCTACATATACACGCGCACACACGCGCGCGACAAAAATGTGACCAACATGGTCCACTTAAAAAAAACAACTGCTCCCCAACTAACAATTTTAGGTTGTGAGAATGTTTCCCTACTGTTTCCATTTGTAACGTTCAAAACAGTTTTTTAGACATTGTATTAACTTTACTGCTTGGTTATATGAACGTTATTCAAACATTGTTTTTCATTCTGTAATGTTATTAAAATGTTCTTCTAACAAGAGTTACGTTTTTGACATACATGATATATGATATAATGATGATATATATATAATGTTAAAAAACATTCTACTAATGTCACTGCGAGAGCGTTTTTGATCAATTTAAGAGAACGTTTAGAGAACATTAGCCAATGTTCCCTGTTAGCTGGGTGGCTGTTTACCTCTATCTAAATTGCAGGTAAATACACCTTGTTGATCCCAATTCAGAACTATCGGTTTAAATGTAATGAAGACGTCGCGGGCCTGCGGGGGCGGCAAAAGACGGTGCGTGGGGTTGCTAAGCAAAAGCAAAGCAATCGATAAACGTGACACCAACGGTTGCCGGCACGCGCCGTATCAACGTCGACAGATCAATACCAATTACAGCCGTTTTTTCATACAGAAAGTCAGAAAGAGGCCTCTGATCCCGAGACGTCCCCACAAAACCTTCATGCACACCCGACATGGTTATCAGATGAGGTTATTGAGTAGACGAGATTGACACAGGAAATGGAGTATGCTGGGGATTATTACATCAGAAGAAATGAGATTTCAATGCATTACCTGACCAGACTGTGTTTGATGATAATCATCTCCACGGCAGAAGTAATTATTCCGTGTCAGAGGACCTGAGAGAGACACGCGGAGACGAATTAGCGAGACAGAAGACGTGATTGAGACAGTCCCAGCTAACAGCTTAGGGTTGTAAGAACATGTCTCTAATGTTTCCATTAAGCAACAGAAATGTTAAAAAAGCAATTTTGTAAGTTCTAGGAACATTCAAAACGTTGTATTAACATTATGTCTTGGTTTTAAGAACATTTTTCATTCTGTAATGCTCGTGAAATGTTCCACTGACTACTAACTGAATGACGTTTTTGATACACGAAATATAATTTACAGCAAGAATGTTTTTGATTTTGAGAGAACTTTGAGAGAACATTAGCCAACGTTCTGAGAACGTTCCTTGTTAGCTTAATTTGAGACAGACGAAATGGCTCTCTTCTCAAAACATTAATAATTATTGTGATCATTCATTTGAAAATATCATTTGCTCGCCATGCACACACTAACACACACACATTAGGAATGCAAGAGGGAAAACCAGGAACCGGTTAGAAAATCATCTGACCTCAGATCAGTTACCTCAAACACATACTGTTCAAGCAGAACGGAGCGATTTCCATTTAGATATGATAAGATCCTGGGAAGTGGTGGAGAAAGTAGGTCAGTCCATCATCTCCAGCTGAATGTGAGCAGGAGCGTATCTCCTATCAGCTGAAGTCATCTGCTGGGGTAGGCTGTGTACTCACAGTGTAATCCACACATTATGCTTTTGGGATTGGATCATATTGTGCTGAAGCACAAGGGACCTATGAACACAAACAGACGTCGGTTAGATCTGTGAAGACCGACTGCAAAGATCTGTGGGGGATTTTTTTAACTATAGCCCAGCAAACAGCCTCAGGTCGGCAAAACGTTTCACTAACATTTCCGTCAAGTAACAAAAACATTAAAAATGTTATTCTGAACGTTCCAGAGACATTCAAACATCCAGTTTTAAAAGCGCTCCACTTAAGAATAACGTTTCGATATATAATGTTAAGAAACGTCTAGTAATGTTACTGCAAGAACATTTTTGATAACTTAAGATGAATAAGAGAATGTTCCGAGACTCTTCCCTGTTTGAAATTAATCTGTTTTAAAACACTTCAAAATGACTTTTTTTTTTTTTTTTTGATTTGAGCTACTGTATTGCATCTTTTATAAAAATGTTCTTTGGAAAAAGGCCTTTGTGTGCAATGTTTGTTTACCTGCTGTATTTTACGCCTTTCTGATGTGCCAAACGTTCGTCTGTTTCTTGGTCCTCGCGATTGGTCGACGGACAAATAAATTCATAAGCAGGAGCTTTCAGTGTGGACGGATCGATACATCAATCTGAGCTTTTACAAAGAGTTGCAGCTAGATGAGAACCTCTGAACACAGCGGGGAGGAAACCGCCAATCAATGCTACACGACAACCACCAACAAACACAAGAACATCACCGCCAATTCACGAAAACTTTCAACGTGTCCATCAAACTCGGGTTCTGTATGTTTTCAGACTCCCGGCTAGCAATTTTAGGTTGTAAAAGCATTTCCCAAACGTTGCCATTAAGTAACAAAAACATTATTTTGAACGTTTTAGGAACGGCCACTTTTTAGACATTGTATTTACGTTATTGTTGTTATACAAACATTTGAATTCTGTTATGTTTTTAGAACGTTCCACTAATAATTTAGGAATACTCTTTTTGATATATATGATATAGAACATTTAAAAAAGCATTCTAATAACGTTACTGCAAGAACGTTTTGATAACTTTGAGAGAACTTTTATAGAACGTCAGCCAATGTTCACCGAACGGTCCCTATTAGCTGGGACTTTGCTAGGTATTTAGGAACACAGTACTGTACAATTACAGTACGATTACTGTAAAAGCGATCCGATTGGAGTCAGAACCATCCAAAATATCAACTCGGCACATTTAAATTTTTATAAATTTCCTTAAGCTATTTTGTTAGTCCATAGTTTTTTATGGACTATAACCGGAAGTCTCTAAAAGGTATATTATTTATTTTTGTTCTCCTCGATCACTCTGTAATCTTTTGTCTCATGTGGGGTAGGGATTGCATCATTGGTCTCAGGTGAGAGCGTGTGCAGATTTTTAGACAGGAAGTGGATTATGGCGCCTGCTAATGAGAAATCTAATACCAGCCTGACTCAGCTTCACCACAGTCACCAAACCCTCCTTCTGAGGGGCCTTCAGAGATTTAGAACAAGGAGAAGCACACCAGAGAGACAGAGCCTCATGTCAAGAGACAGACACCAGCAGGAAACACTAGTTAGGTTCAGGGAAAACAGTGGGGACCGAGAAACTTCTCTGGATGTTCTTCAGAAACCAGTCTATAATGATGAGTGGAGGGAGGAGGAACGTTCCAGCAGGTGGGGGGGAACACCATGAAAGGGGCTCCAGAAAGCAAGCAGAAGATCAGAGAGCTGCTCGCAGGTAGAACTGTGGCCCTCTGACTTTCGATGCCTGGTGAGAAAACACGCGGCAGTCACTCATCAGAGGTTTATGGGTCGGCAGGCATCATCCCTGGACCCATAAGTGCTCCGCTCCAAACCCTGGAGAGCAGTCTAACAAGACAACATCTGACATCACAGACAGACTCCAGCTGTGAGGACACAAGACTGGGAAGAATACCACACTGCCCCGCATCGCAACGCCAAAAATCAAAGGCACCATCGCATTTGAGATTCTAGAATGTGTATTGAAGGTGGGTGGACATCTCTCTATTCTTTATTAAAGCTTTAAACAGCCGTTAATTCGCTAACAAAACAGCAAATCTGTTAGCATCCGTGTGGAACGACGTCTGATTGAGCGCTATCGAGATGAAAACGAATCAAATGAACTGGTACCAAATACAACAATGTATTCCAACACAGAGATATTAATGTAAAAAAAAATTAAAATTACGCGAATGAATAAAAATATGCTAATTATAAAAACGCTAACTATGCTAATGACTAAAATGATTCATATTATGTATACGTATGTATTGAAATACTGTAAAATATCAGATTCATTTTTTGTTTTAAGCATGAATTAATAGCTTTTCTAAGCATCACTTACAAATTCCTGAGGATTGCGTATCGCCGTAATCAGGTTTCGCCGTATAATGTAATAACAACAGACGCATGACGCATTGACCATACTGTACGACAAACAATTAAAGCTAAATTAATCCAGTTCAACCACCAGGGCCACCAACCGGAGACCACAGACATTCAAATAATCCCATCTGAGGTAAAACAAAACTTCACTCTGAACATGTTTGACAGGGAAAACTATAGAAACGGGAGAGGTTTCGCAGTACATCAACTCCATAAACACGGAATGATCTGGAGAGATTTGGAAATATTCAAGTTATAGCCTCTTATTTTGCCAGGTGCATTCCCGAATCCCACTGAGGTGTTTACTGTGGAAAGACTAATGCCTCCTAAGACAGCTGCCATGCTGTGTTTAAGGAAAGCATTTAAACAGATTCTGGTTCTGCTACTGTGAACGCAACACAAAACACAGAAAACTGAAACGCATGAGAAGAGACCGACGCGGAGACACAAAGAGAAACCGAGAAAGTTTCCGTTTTTCAGAGGACAAATTGGGAATTTGTGTGTTGGGAATGACCGTCGGCTCTGTGTGTTCCATCATTTAATATTGATCAGTGAAGAAAATCAAGTTGTCAAAGAAGAACAAAAGTCTCATATTCGTTATTTATCGCGCCCGTTTTCTTTTGATTTCTGATTGGCTCGTTTTTCGCTCTTTCCGATTCTGTTGATTTTCTGTTATCTAATGCGCTACATAATACGCATGTAGACAGTGAGAAGGACCTAGTCTTTGGAAATTCAATAAAAATAAATCCAGGCATGTATGAGTTTCTGTTCCTTCTCTACTGTAAAATAGAAAATACAGAAAAATAATAACTAGCTGTGTTTTTTTTAAGAAATGTAAGTGATATACATGGAATAACACGTTACTGTACACACAGAGGTTTACCGCAGAGTTTGGGGTGTGTTTAAATCCATAACCCTGTGATTCTGGCCTTCACAAACAGCACTCGTAATTAACCTGCTTGTCTACGCCACAAAACCCGATCCGAGTTTTCCGTAGGCCTTGCTCTCCATTAGTCCCCTGGGATCCCCAAAAACTCCCTGCTAAAAACAGGTGATTACCACCACCCACGGAAGGAGAAACCAAAGGAAAAGGGAAGAGGAGGAGTTAGAGAAATCCACCCCGTGTTTCTGGGCATTAAAGTGCAACAGTAAGACACAGCGTAAGAGGTTTTCAGTGTAATTCCCCAGAGACGCACGCTGGGCTGTTTGGACTTTCATTGGAAAACTGCTGCCTGCTCTTTAATGAAAACTATATTTCACACCATGGGGGATGAAAGCCCTTCTTACACACTTATTTGTACACACACACACACACACACACACACACACTCTCTCTCTCTCTCTCTCTCTTGCTCTCTCTTGCTCTCTCTCGCTCGCTCTCGCTCGCTCTCGCTCGCTCTCGCTCGCTCTCTCTCTCTTGCTCTACCTCTCTCTCTCTCTCTCACTTGCTCTCTCTCTCGCTCGCTCTGACAGACGCAATTTCTTCAGTGCAGGCCAAGCTTTGATTAGACGCAGCGAGAGGGCTCGCCGACGGAGGTAGACGCATGATCCTCTCACACTTAACTTCATTCGTTTGCCACGTTATTCATCATTCATACTCTCAGCGATACAAAAACAAGTAATAACGGTGTTCGGGCTGTATCGCCACTCTCGCTTAATCAGCTACCAGCGGAAGGCCAACAGGTGAGGGAACAAATTACAGAAGTGACCAGCGTAGCCTGTTTCCTGCCTCTGGGCGGAGCGTCGTGGATGTCGCTGTCGAAAGCGTGGAAGAGGTTAAAATCACACCGATTGAGTCTGACCGTGATTGCTGGGCACAAGCGTTAACAGGTGCCGTACGTTTGTCGCTGACTAACATAAACGATTTTGAACGGGAAGCGTACGGCAGTATTTGCAGTACGGCAGAAAGGTCGTGACTTTTTGAATCTCTGCAAGCTACAATTTTTGTTTTATTAAATAAACGAGAAATCTGCAAGCACACCGGTTTGTTTTGCTTTGTTCTCAGAATGTTGACGATTTTTGAAGGTTTATCCGTCTCTAAACGTCACGTAAAACTGTGATTGGTCGTTCTCGATGTAAAACGACCAATCCTCGGACAGAAAAATTGGTAAGGTGAAAAAAAGACATGCTGAAGGTTAGAGGTTTGACGTGATATTTAATGATAAACCGATGATAAATCCTGTTTTTCACATATTTATATACATAAACACAAATAGCCTCAATAAACAAAATGAATGCTGCCATGTCACAAATGCATGTATTCGGTCGACACACACACACACACACACATTCTGGGCTCAACACTCGTCCTGCTGCGCGTTCACAAGCTATTTTGAGTCTCTCTCTGTGTTTCCTGCTGTTCTCTGGTGTCCCAGTGCTGACAGCCGGTAAGTGGAGCCCATTTATCCTGTGTAGCCGGAGTTGTTAACCTTGCTAAAATGCGAGCGCATCGCTCTCTAAGCGCTGCCTTTTGGAGACGCTGCTGCCGTATGCCAGCGTACCTGCGAGCCTCACCCGACCTTACCTTCCTCTCTTCCTCTTCCTCTCTATAAAGATGATCACAGGTGTTTCTGTAGCTCAACTGGTAGCATTGCGCTAGCAGCGCAAAGGTTGTGGGTTCGATGCCCGGGGAGCACTGATCAAATGCATAGCTTGAATACACTGTAAGTCACTCTGGATAAAGGCGTCTGTCGATGGACTGTCTACATACAGTCTTAAGTAACTTACTGCTGTATTCGAAGACGTCAGACTCATAAACACACCTTCACTACCATTGCAGTATTATAATGACACCAGACAATTGCATTATGACATCACATTTATATATATGTGTCATCATCGGACTATTGCGTTACATTATAATTGCATCACACACATCTAAACCAAACCCTCAGCTGGGCAGCTACACTGTTTACACGTCACAAATCAATGGAAACAGAATGAATATATAAGAGAGAGAGAGACAGTGTGTTTCATAGCGGTCCACAAAGACAAGGACACACATGACTGGCGGATAACAATAACATGTGATTACGCATTCATCACATGCACGATCACATGTGCAAATGAGATATCCGTCGTTCTAAAAGCTTTGCTCATGTTATCAATGCGGTTAAACGATAAAGTCACTATAGCGTTATCTGAAAGATTGAGATTGTTTTCTTTCGCAGAACACGCAGAAAGCGCAAAACAACGGTTGCGTAACACGTCAAAATCTCTGCCCTACTAAACCGATGAAGGACAGAGAAAAGCGAACAGATGGTTTAGCTTCTGATCAACAGTGGAGAGAAAACCGAATATAAATACAAAACCGATCACCATCCGTTTTCGCGAACGGGCGCGTTCTCCAGAAACGACCGGGTCCGCCGAGAGACGTGCGCATGCGATGCGAAGCAGCAGAGCTCTTTGACAGCACGTTTTCATGAAATCAGAGTGATAGAACCTCTAGCTGTTCTCTGCAGTCCTCGACATTATTATAAAGCACGTGAGGGGTGTTCCTAAAGACGCCCCAGCATGCGCTCGCACCAGGGGTCTTGCATTTGAGTGCCATCAGAGAGACGGAATTCAACACTCGTACCCGGACCGCAGGGTCAGGTACGCTCTGGGGCGTCTCAAGCAAAGAGAACCAGCGGGCGGCGAGTACGATGGCACGCAGCAACCTGTGAGATCTGTCCTCCTGCTGGGGTGCCCATGGTCAGAACCAGCAGCCTTCATAAAATGTTACCATGGCTTTGCTATAGCAACACTATGGCCTGGAATATATTTTATGCAAGTATCCAAAGGCGAATGCAAATGGCTGGCGAGTGCACTGCAAGCACGCATACCCGCTGTGCATGCTAAACACGCGCCCACCGGGGTGGCAACAAACCCTTTTAGTTAAGCAGACGATACAGTTACCTTTAAATGCAGTTACAGTAATAATTCACAAAGCTCTTGTGTGTTCATTATTAAATACTCTGGCTAATTTAATGCTTTGAGCTGCCAGCAAGAATGCAGTATTCTCATTACAGCAGCTAGGCGCTATGACAACACCTCCCATGCAAGCAAAATACTGCGATTCTGCTTACTGATGACACACGGTAGATATATGCAGAAATTACTCATACTGTCATATAAGCATGCCACGGAAGTATTGCGAATGTACAGCTACCAAAAAATGGATTGACAATTAATGCGACAAAAACCAAGCACGTAAAAGAATGTTTTCTGAAACAATTTCGCATGCGTTACGAAAAGAGACGCAATTAAATGCTGCAACGGAGTTTGAAGGGTGAAATTCAAGGATTGTATGACAGTGCAGGCTGTGATCTAACACGCTGGAGACTTGCGGGGACGTTCGCACTCATTTTCAACCCACAGACAGCTGCAGTCGCTGCATGTCTCAGCGTGCCAGGAAAGCCTGTTTCAAATCGACAGCATTGCTCTGATGCAGAGATGAAAACTGCCATCTACCTCTCCTGAGCGCATACAATCACTTTTGTCTGTGTGAACACAAGCGCATGTGCATGCCGGCGTGCATGCATGCACGCATGCATGGACGACACCCATCTAAAGACAGATCAACACATGAAGGATTTTTTTTATCAAGTTTCTATGGTAACTGTATGAGCATCTAACAAGCTACAGAACACAGACACAAACCAACCAGGAAGTGAGAAAGATGGTGAATAGAGGGATAGTGTGATAGAGTGAGAGAGAAAGAAGAGTGCAAAGAGGTTGGTTTAAAAAAAACTTTGTCTTTTTAAAACGCCACAGAGATGAGGGAGAAATTAAAATGGACGTTTCTGCGGGCTGAGCAGCTGTAACAAATGCAGTAAACGTTCACTGCCGGGCAGCTTTAAATGAGCGGTTTAATTACAGCCCCTCCCACCTGTGCATGCTACTCTTTTTAAAGAGACAACCCAAAATTACAGAGATGCATTAATTGTCATTTATATGCAATAATTTAACGATACATAACAATATGCAATAATATTTTGTCACATCTGTTGTATTTTTAAATACTGTAATTTATGAATGTATATGGGGGAAAACAATATATAAGGACTTTTTATGAATATGAATATTTCTACATACAATTGACTCCGTTATTTGAACAGTTTTGTCTGTTGTTCCCACACACAAACAGCCCCCTGAATAACGTAGCTTTCTAGCAAACAAACAGCTATGTGACAATACGTCAGTGAAACTCAGCAGAGCCACAGGCCATGAAGTCGTTCCATTTGCAACCGCACGCTGTTTTTACACACTGTTATCAGAGCTAAAATAATCTCTTAAAGGCGGGAGTCAGCCCACCCCAACACGCTGTTTGTTTAATGGCTTCCTCCGCTACGCTAATCAAACGCACGCTTGACGGATTCGCAGAAACGACCGCGTCTTATTTCCTCGGCTAGTAACAGCCGACAGAGTCACACAATCTGCCCGTGTGCAGAACAAGGACAGCCGAGAGCTTCAGCTGAGTGGAAATTCGGCTAGTTCAGCAATAAAAGTTGGCAGAGCGGCTCTGAGTTTGCTGTGGGCAAACATTGTCCGTTTAAACTGCTCTCAGATCAGTTTCCTGTAGCTAACGTCAGGTCTGAGCGTTAGGAAACATGCAGTTCTCAATAAAAATGAATTTCATTGCCGTTTCTCTACCGTGCGATGCAGTTTTTTTGTGTGAAAGCTAACTCATGAGTTTTCCGGATCTTTCAGGAGAAATATGTGAGAAACTGGAGGCACATTTGTTCTCCATTTAATCTCATTGCGGTCTAGGAGAAATAATCGAGATGTTAAAGAGACCTCGTGTGTCATTTTTCTTTCTGATGGGTGTGTTGATTTGTCAAATACCTCACAACGAAATCAATTTTGCCTGCGGTATGTGATCTCGTAGTTTAGTTCTCGTAGTTTAAGCTCGGCTAACAATTTCAGGTCGTAAGAACGTTTCCCTAACATTTCCATTAGGTAAAAAAAGTTGTAAATGTTATTTTGAAAGTTCTAGGAATGTTCAAAACGTCCAGTTTTTAGACAATGTTTTAACGTTATTGTTTGGTTATAAGAACGTTAGTCAATTTTTTTTAACTGCTACATTTTTACAACGTTCAACAAACTACTTCGGCGTAACGTTTTTAATATATATTACAAACTTTATTACAAAACATCAAAAAGTTACTAATGTTACTCCAAGAACGTTTTCGATGACTTTGAGAGACCTTTTAGAGAACATCACCCAATGTTTGGAGAACGTTCCCTTTTAGCTAGAAGGTTTTCTACTTGTGCACTAGCTCTAGGTCAGCATTGCTAGCACGACAGAGACGCTAGTATATTTATCTTATGTGGGTCATCGACCGTGAAAAATGCTGAAAACACGGTCAGAATACGGCGCCTGGGGTCCCGGGACGCAACGGTGAGCGGGTAGCAACCGATCCATCACTTTGAACCCATCCGTGGATCTTCATAACCGTTGACACTCCGGTACAAGAGGGGAGAGCGAAACCTCCACGCCTGCAATTTGATGATGGATTGGAGATGCTGAAATTTTGGAGACAAATGTGTGCCAAAAAAAGAACGCGTTTCTATTTTAACGTTTCTAAAGGCGTAACCGTGTGTTTGGCGAAGGTGCGAGTGAGTCTACATCAGTTCTTCGCCGTTAGCGTGTCAAGGAGGGAAGCGCGCGTACTCAAGACGGACTTTTTCCCACCTGTTAAAGTAACGAGCGCTACACTGTCACGCTCGCTCAAACGTAACAGATCTTCTCACACTTCTGCGCAGACTGTTTCGCGGAGGACCTAACAGATATCGCTAATTAGCCAAACAATCCGGACAGGATACAGTGATAATACAAAAATGTGTGAATGCAGACAGATGTGAGGAGTGAAACATCAAGCGGCCACAAATTAGCATTAGCCGCGTCTCTGTAAACGCCTGTCACAGACAAAACTGCTGAAAGAAAAGCAAACCTGAGTCATATCCAAACACCAGAATATCTAATACTTGAGGCTTAGGTCAGTAAACATCCAACTAGCAACCACAAAACACACCTTAGCAACACCTTAGCAACTCCCTGCCAACCACATACAACACCAAACCATCCTGGTGGGGGTTTTGCACAGACAAACAAAAATCACAGTTTTTTAAGAAAATGTAAAAACCTAGTTTTTATTTTACAGTTCTGTTCTCTGATAACAACATACTTAAAAAGTGGCTTATTTACTTAATAAACTAAATAAATGTTCCTGGTTATTCCACTATGTGTATA
>JAZGTI010006794.1:0-22767 GCA_036877585.1 Botia kubotai | reverse complement strand
GGGGGGGAAAAATCGATTTAAATCGTAAATCGGTTTTTTTGTAAAAAAATCTGGGATTTTTTTGTTAGGCCATATCGCCCAGCCCTAGCACTAGGGCAAAGAGCCCATGTTAAGGGTAATAAATCAAGAAAATGCATCATATGATTCAGGACCATAATCTTTGCATAGGTTCACTCTTAGTGGGCTGTGGTTGCTGTAGTATTTGTGGCTGATGTGTTGTTTGGAATGTGACCACTTCAGGTAGGGGAATTGTTTCGCTGAAGTGTCGCTGTTTCTGTACTGTTACACGTCAAACTCTGCCATGTGTTAAATAACTATGAAATTATTATGATGACTAGAAATCTGTTACAAATGTTTCAATTTAATAAAAATTAGATATGGATAATTATATTATTAAATAAATATTATTAGTTCTTTCCAGTTTTATAAAAATTCAAGATTTAAAAAAAAAAAGATTTTTTTTTTAGTATACATGGCATTAGAAATCTGGTCAGTAAATAACCCAGTAATGTTTATCGTGATTTATGATCTTGATATTATGTTTGGATTTTACATTGTAAATTGCAAGAATTGTGTTGTATTTGGAAACATGTTTACAAACCATCATGTGCAAAAACATGACCTCAAAATTCTTCCTAAATATCCTCAATGTCACGTTTGAGTAATCATGTCATGTTTGAGTAATGGTGACATCAAGTGTCACAGAAACATTTATCTTTCATTCGAATGTGTTTTGTTAGCTAGACGTAATTGTACAGGGTGCGAAATCTTAATTGTGAGAGAGTGCAACTGAAAACAGAAAGCTTTTAATTGATTTACGCAGAGGGAGGATGTAGACTGATTTTCCTCCTCCTCCTTAATACTAGCAACAAAAGGCTGGTGGTTTGTGGTCAAACAACTTTCTAATAAATCGTTCATTCTTGGTCGTCTCAAATCCCTATCAACAGAGTGCAGTAAGACAGCCTGGTTCCTTTTTGTGCACAATCAGGCTGTAGCATGAATCCTGTCTGAAGCCACAAACCTTTGCGAACTAGACTGATTTGGATGTTTGTGGTTGTGAAGTTGACTGATGAGAGATGACTGATTGTCTACAGTTAATGTTTTGTTTGTTGCTTATTGTAATGGAATGTTCTAGAGTATTAGAATTCATTTAACTTGTGGGCCCCATATTTTTTTATTTTTAGACACATTAAAGTCTTGATGATATCTGTCTTTGTATTTATAGGTCTTACTTTAGATCTGTGAATTTGAATTGTGATAACGTTTTTATCTTGAAAGCTTAGCCACGCTAAAGTTTCAAAGAGTTGACTTAGTCATAACCTTAAAACAAAAGCACAGATGTCTCGTATTTGGTTGCTATTTAAATCACGTAGTTGCTAAACAGCGAGAGGTTTCCAAGCAGCCACACTTGCACCAAACCATACCCGAGCTAATCTCTCAACATCACAAAGTCATGACTTTTCATACTTCTGGCCTCACTGCCATTTTGGTGCTAGCTTCCGGCTTGTTTGCTTTTCTTTTTTTTTCTAAAGCCTTCGCAGCTCACACATCAACTCTCCTATATGTGCACTGAGTTCAAATGCAATTTAAGACTGTTGTCATTTTAAAAACTCTTAGCTGTATTGTTGCTATAATATTGGATGGAATGTCTGTACTTGGTGGAAAGGGTGTACAGCATAATGTTACTGATTTTGGTTACACTGAAAAACCCATAATTCTTTCCCCACATGTCTGTCTATGTGAGGCAGAATGTTTCAGGTAAGAGTGTATGTATCTCCATCAACTGTGTGTTACACCACTGTGCAAGTTTTATAGTTCCAACCCACATTTCACTGACTTTGTTTGCCTAGAATTGTCTATTTTACCTCTCCTGTTTTTTAAGCATGTATTTTTATTATAATTTTATGAACTTAAAACATAAAATTATAATATATGAAACATGGTTTAGCCCTTGAATCCAGATACCTTGCTAAGATTCCTTTATACATTTATGGAGACATAACCATAAATAAGTCTTTTGTGCACGTTTAAAATTACAGTGCTGTTTAGAGAATGTTCATTGGTGTGTTTTGCAGTTGTTACCTTTCTTATCATTGTTTTTGTGAGGAAACAGTTCCAGGGTAGATTTGCATGTTGTCAAATGTCTGAGATAATAAGGTTTTCTTTTTTCCCACTTTCCTCTGTCTTTTTCCTCTTCTCTTAGATCCAATGTTTAAGAGGAAAAAGGGGCTTACCCGATCAACGCAGTTTTGATGGGTTTCATATAGTCAATCACTATGGAGGGGACAATGAATCTTACCAGTCCTCTGATGAAGATGGAGTAAAGATGTCACCCCACCTGACTGGTCGTCAGATTAGAGGCCGGATCACACTACATCCAAACCTCGGGGACTCCGAAAGTGAGGATGACGAGGAAGGAGATGCCCTACAACTTACTGTGCCCTCAAATGGCTGTAAGACAACTACAGTGTGATCATTTGCATTTGTGACATAGACTGTCATCTAAATCTGGGAGGAAGAGTGTCCAACCTTGTGTGTGATGGAACATTAAAACAACATTAAAAAATGCCTGCATAGCATTGAGCATGGGACTCGAACTGGAGAACTTGAAAAAGCCCTCGTACATCTTTACAAATGAACTTTGGAGTCATATCATAAAGTCATGGTTTACATCTGCATTAGTTTTTTATTTCTGCCAAAATGCATGAGATGGTTGTTGTAGCACTTTGTTATTCCTAATTTTAGGTGCAATGTGCTTCTCTAGACTTTATGAGACCATAGTAATGAAGATCATCATATTGTGGCAGGAGATTCCCAAACTATAAGAGGGGGTGTTTCTATTACCCCATGGTTTATTCTTATTATGAGAAGAAACTTTGTATAGGGTAGTGTTTTATGCATACTGATGAGTTTCATGGTCATAGCTTTTATTTTTTAAATCATATTTTTTATACAAACCATGAAAAACCAGTAAGTACATTTGCTGGTGTTTGTAACTTTAAGGGAACTGTATTAACGAATGGAACACTATCATCTTTAAATGGACATTAAACTGTCCCATATCAATACAACAGTGTCATATGAAATGCAAATACAAAGTGATTTTCTCCTGGCATGAATATAATTATGAATATGATTGGGTCTTTAAAGTGTCTTCTTGAAGTGTTTGTCCCAAATTCAACATCTATGTATATATGTACATGTTTTTCATCTCCATTATTACTTGAAAATATGTATTCAATGGATGTCATGTCTATATTGTAATGTACAGTTTAGTTGAAAGGGATGCATTACTGATTTTGGGAGGTCTTAGGAGAAAACAATGTCCTGGCACATTGCTCTCTAGTAATTTTTTTTACTTACTGTAGCTTTGATGTCATCGGTTCTCCATTTCAGGGGATGGAGTTTTGTTTTCATGTAGTTATTTGGTGCCTGGAAAGGTTCTATGAAAATCTTGCTTATTTTTAATTTGCGGTATGTTGAGCATGTTAGGAATGATGCATTTTTGCAAATTAGTTGGAGGCAGAGAGAGGTTTCTCTCTAACATTGTTTTCATTTCTTTGATCGTACTCAAGCCAAGCACTCTGACATCACAGGCAATGAAAATACACTTACTGTCCCTAATTTTTATATAATTCATATTTTTTTAGTTAACTTTTGAATTGGTTTGCATTTTTGCACAAACAACATGCATTACACTTCACAGAAATGAATGCTACTTTCCCCACTGCTGAGGGCAACAATTAGATTTTATTTACAATAGCTTGCCTATAATTTGTTTGTCGTTCGTTTTCAATTAGTATTTGTTTCCCTGTGAGAAATTTAAAGACATGGCTTTAGGAAATAAAGTCGTCTTTAAAGAACCGAATTAAATAACAAGTTTATATCAATAACACAAAGGCCGGCTGTTTATAGTGTTCAGTTTGGCTGGAGATGATAGCATCTGGGAGCGAACCTTATGATGTGAAGTTGGTACACTTTTGGCCCACCTTTTAAAATGGACAGTCCCCCAAAATAAAGACTTTTAAGCGAAATTCATTTTGCCAAGCGCAAAAGACTCAATGATTCAAAAATGATTCAAACAAGTTAATGTAAACATCAAAAATAATGTAAAGCCTTTCAACTGTTTTACGATGTGTTCTGGTAGAAACGGGATGTTTCTGTGGACAGTACAGGGGCTTAGCACACCTTTCACATTGCAGAGTGTCTTGAGGATAGTGAACATGAACATGTTGATTCAGATCACAATAAAAATAGCATTGGCTATAGCTTTCGTGCCTTTTTCAGTTTTATCATGCACCAAAATAAAAATGAAACGTAACGTCATTGTTGAAAAACAATGAGTGGTTTGTTGAACCTAAATTGCATCTTCATTCAGTTTTCTATAACGGTTTAAATTAAGTAATCGAATTAAGTACTTTGTATAATTAGATAATATTAAAAATAAACCGTTTTGCAGGTTCTTTCAATAAAGGGCAAACATCAAAATGTGTGGGTATATTGTATGATCATTGGTCTGTTTAACAGCTCTTAATGGCGACAATTTTCATTAAAATATCAATGTTTATGTAATACTGTTTAATACGCCAAATATAACGGATTAAGTATACGCTATAAAAACGTGTGTTAGGAACAGACCTCCTACACCGCATTACTATTATGATGTGCTGCAAGAAAACGTTATTCAGGAAGCTTTTCACTTTAGTCATGCGCCTAAAACCCTTGAGAGCTGTGCGCTCTTTCAGTTAAACTAAGAGTCCGCGACAGTGTTGAAACAGACTGAATCGGTCTACAAAAAACTGCGTGATCGGGTAAGTTGTGAAAATCCTGTCAGCAAAGGACACTTCGTTGAATCTGGAGTGATAACTGTAATAAACCGTAATTCTTAAATCAGTTTCGCTATATCAAATCACAGTTCGCGCGTCTCCAGCTATGCATGGTTTCATTTTAACTACTCTATGAACGAGGGAAAAATAAACTATTTACTCATCTCAGCATTACTGTAATGTAAGATGCAAATTATAAATGTTTAAGTTAAAATGCTTGCCTCCCACTCGTCAGTGGAATTTCTTTTGATAAGTAAATATAACTGCTCATCGTTGCATTAAAAATTACAAGGGATACAAGGTCTGGTACTTTTATTAGTTTTGCTATTTTTCTGTTTCTGTGTTTATTTTGTTGAAATCTTACAGTTGCTTTTATATTGTCTGTGAACTCTACTCGGAGAAACATACTTTGAATTGTTGTCAGTGATGAGACACTTCAGCCTATAACCCTTATTAGTTCCGTAAGGGGCAATTTGCAGCAATGATAAACAACATACAACGACATACCATAATAACAGAAACCAAATACACAATTAAAACATTTAAGAGATATAATAAATATGCTTAAAAATAGAATGAACAAACAGTCTATACGTATGATAAAGAATAGCAATTATCATTAATTATTATTCCGTTAGGTTGTCTTTTAAAAGGTCGTGTAAAATGTATTTATTGTTATTGGTAAATATCAAAATGCAGGCTACGCAGTTTATAAAACAGTTTTACTATGTACCTGAAAGTAAGATCTAGTCTAAAACACAAAAGCTCTTGTGACGCTGGTCCAAGATAGTGTTTAAAAAATCAGCCAAGATATTGCCTAGTGTTTTTGCATCATCAGTATCCTATCTATCGAAGCCCGGATGCCCTCCATGTCTAATCGACGGAGGGCACATTGCGCTTTGATTTCCTGCGCTTCATGGTTGATCAGTGCAAACAGTGAGTCAAGTGCGGAACCTAACTGTAAAATTGCGATTCGATGTAATGATGACACTGACAGCTTTCATACATTTATACAGATATAAAGTAGGCTAATAAATATTTAGTTGTAAAATTATTCAGTCATTTATATGACGATTATATTAATTGAGAGTTTACTTTTATATTAAATACGACAGACTGAAATACTGCAATAAGGTGAAAAGACTAAAACGATTCATTGACCAGACGGCTGTCACGAGTCAAACGCAGGTGAGGCTCCCACTAATTATCTGTCGCACGAGCTGAATGCGTGTCCCTGTTGTGTCCACGACAGATTACCGGCGTCCACTTTAAACAAGGCAGCTCTGTTCACTGAGCTACCACGAAACTCGAGAACACCCCGCTGGCGTGCGTGGACAGCTTTATTTCAAAACATTTATTTCAATACTGTCCTATACAGCCAGTTTAAGATCAGTCTTCTTCATTATAAATTATAGTGGTCATTTATTAGAAATAAGACAGCACTATTAAATATATAGTTCCCAAATTGAGAAAATAAAGCGATGCGCAGCTTATGAATAATACATAACACATAAACTATTTTTTTCTTTTTAGACATTTGGTCATTATTTCATTACAACGTAAACTATTGTTCTAGACGTAGAAGGTACTACGATGCAAGCGTCGGTTGCCGGTCAGCGTTTCCTCTCCCCCTGCAGCTAGGGACTGAGTAACGCATTGATAAAGCAATGTATCACTTATCCTGATAGCCACAGTTCCCCCCGGAACTGTATGTACTCCCAGAGAGAGGCAGACCAATCACATGCTCAGGCTGGGCAGTTGTTTCTTTAAAGCACCTGTCTTCACAACACCTGGTAGACGAGAGAATTGCTTTACGCATGCTCTCACATTGTCATATCCCCTAAACAGACGCGCAGCTCTACAACCAATGGTCTTCAAATCTTTTCAGAGATAAAAAGCGGCCGCATCCGTGGATCTGACAGATTGCCTGATCATTACTAATGACTGAGGACATAGAAAGAAGGGACCAGAGACACAATGCCTAGGTCTTTCTTAGTGAAGAGCAAAAAAGCACACAGCTATCATCAGCCACGATCTTTGGAGGAGGACTACAACAGACTTGATACTGTTTTAGCTCAAATATGTGCAGGTATGTCAAAATATACATTTGTAAACTGTATTGGTAATAGTAAAAAATTGGTAAAACGGCATGGCAATAGTCAAACAGGTTATACGTCAATCAGAAAGCAGGCTTTATTATTCCAAATGAAACGTTTAATGATGTTGATGAATGCACATTTATTGTAACGTTCGTTGTGTTTATATATTTGTTTATACGTATTTTTACTTGTTATAGGTTCAATAATATTTTATTAAAAAAGTTCCCTCAAATCTATAGATAAATATCGAATAAAGAACGAGGTTATAGTTTAGGCTACTTGTTTTGGAAAGGAAGTAATAAAATAACAGTCATGTTTTGACAAGATTTGACATTTATGTGGAGGGAAATTTTTGTTGGCACAATCTACCATAGGTTGCACAAAAGTTCATGCGCTCGCAGTTCTCAGATAACATTTATACACCTGTGGGTTTGACATAGTTATTCACATTAACAGAAAGCAAAACTTCAGACGAGTTGGAGTGCTTTACAGATGGCTTGACAAGCGACACGACAGGTACCTGTTCACCGGATTCTTACCTGGGGGATCCAGCTGATCCTTCCTCCAAGTCTCCTCTCACCTATGGGGAAAATGTGTGCGACCGCTCCTCTGATTACGAGGACTTTTGGCGACCTCCATCACCATCAGCATCACCGGGTATGTGTTTATTTAATATATTCCAGACATGATGTTCAGTATTCTTCTGATAAATAGCAGTACCCTACGGAATATAGAATGTCGACAGCAGACTAGAATTCCACCAAAAACCGAAGCTTTATCACATCAAGTTTTACCGTCATATTTTACTGCAAGCAAAAAACGTAACCCATCGAATTTGTCTTTCTAACAGAATCAGAGAAATCGTTTTCACCCTCCGCTGAGGAAACACAGCCCCTCACCGTTCCCTTTAGGCCTTACGCGTGGAACAGTTACTCGGGATGTGAAATCAGACAGCTGGTACAGCACACTCTAAACCATCACCATTCCTTAGATTTGAAACGGCCTACTCCGCCAACTTATTACAATGACCGCGTGGTCGAACCCTCTCCTTTCACGGAGCGAGGAACTGGCTCAGGCATTTACAACAGTTACAGCTCCACTGCCACTCTGTTCGAGCGCACTACTTCTTCACTGTATGATGACAGCAGCATATTGCGAAAAGGAGCTGAGATGAAGAACGGCTCTGATGTGATGTGTAGACGTCTCCTGCTAAACGGCGCCTACAAATGTGTAAAATGTAGCAAGGTAACGTGACTAGTATAAATACTGATTACTCGCATCTGACAAATCATTAAATGCAGACATATGTTAAAGATATCCCCTTATACTTTACAGGTGTTTTCCACACCGCATGGCTTGGAGGTTCACGTCCGAAGGTCGCATAGTGGAACAAGACCTTTTGCTTGCGACATGTGCGGGAAAACGTTCGGACATGCGGTCAGTCTAGAGCAACACAGAGCTGTTCACTCACAGGTAAGTTGTCTCACCTTTTGTTTTAGCCCATTTAAGACCAGCCAAATGAAATCGAATGTAAGGATTAATAATAAAAACACATTTCCTCATGTAACAGGAAAGAAGTTTTGATTGTAAAATTTGCGGAAAAAGTTTCAAAAGATCATCAACTCTGTCCACTCATCTACTGATACACTCCGATACACGGCCCTACCCGTGCCAGTACTGCGGAAAGAGGTTTCATCAGAAATCAGATATGAAGAAACACACTTTCATTCACACAGGTAAAGAACTAACAATTAATTCGCAGTACGAAACTCAGAATTTCAAATTGATTGATGTGCTACATATTTAGACTATATGCTGCACAAGCAGTTTTCCTCAAGGTGTGAAACACTACAAAAGGTTTTAGCATTTTCACATGGTTCCACTCAAAGTTTGTTTTAGGATTAAAAATGACCTATGGATTTTGTTATACAGGGGAGAAGCCACACAAATGTCAAGTGTGTGGAAAAGCTTTCAGTCAGAGCTCCAATCTGATAACCCACAGTCGAAAACACACTGGATTCAAACCGTTTGGATGTGACCTCTGCGGCAAAGGTTTCCAGCGCAAGGTCGATTTAAGAAGACACAAGGAAACACAACACGGATTGAAATAAGGAAACATGCATTTATGGACTTAATACTTTAACACTATTAAACAACCCAGATGAACTTTAATATGCGTTTTAATTTAACATGCTCATTCCTAAACATTAAATCAGTGTTTTAGAGAAGGCTACCAATAGAGTTTACATTAGTTGTAGAGAGCTGTTTATGCTTTGTTTGATTTGCCTACGAGTCAGCAGCAGGCCAGCAGGTCTGGCAGCTTTCATCATAGGATATCTTGATTAGAATCAATAGCCCGCTGCAAAGACTTGCCAGACATCGTGTATGAACTCAAAATATTATCACCAAAATAATCAGGGAAGAAATATAACCGCCGCGAGAAAGGACATTGTATCACCCCAAATATCAGCTGAAGGAGAGAAAAATCAGCGCACCTCAAAAGAATGCCACTTTGTTTTTAACGCTGCAGAAGTGATGCTGGCAAAACAAGCACTACAATAGACTGCGTGATTTCATCAATAGAAGGACTGTTTGTGTACTGTCGCCCAACTTAAATGATTTGGCAGTTTGTCGAACCATTTCCATACATTAAACACAACCTACGTTTAATTTTCTAATTCCTATATATTTTTGTTTATAATAAATATAAACTAAGAAGTAAATATTTCTTTGTTATCTAGAGACTTTACAAACATATTAAATTGGTAAAAATGTGTTTTATATAATTTACACTATTTATTGAAATAAAGATTATTACGAAAAGTTTTTTTCTTTCGCCTATTACGTAAAGTACATTATTTATTATTTAAAATCAGCAGTGGACAAAATATTCGCACGTACTGACAATAAATAACAAATAAGTAAATAAGTAAATCCATGCAAACAAATCAAAGTCATTAATTGTAAGGTTACAGCACATTTTGTTAAACATTTACAATAAACAATTTCGTTGCTTTTATTGATTTTTTAATGATTTTCTTTTATTAAAACGCCATTTGTTCTAAAACAGCTAAGGGGGAATTCTGTGCTCCCCAATTAAAGCGTTCCCCAATCCTATTATTATTAGCTTTACAAGGCAGAACATCTTTTAACATCAATAAACTGAAAACTGCCTATTTTTTTATTTTAAGATAAAGCGGTTACTGATAGGAGGTTTTGTAAAAGAAAGACGAGAATAAATTAGAAAAACAAATACAATTGATAGACTAAAAGTTGTAGTTTGTTTTTTAGTGAGACTAAATATACTTCTTACCTTTAGAAATCAGCAACAAAGAGACGGCCTTTAAATACAATAGAAGTCCCATAACGTCGTCACTTGATTTAATAAATCTAGCCTACCTTGGCCATTTTACTAGTTATCTGAAGAAGACCACAACATGTGAGCGTCATATAGCTATTTTGAAGTGTTCAAATAATTTTAAGACCAGGGAATAATTCTACAGAAGTTGTATGTTTCTCATTTTATTCATAAAATATTTAATAATAATAATAAACCTCTTATTTTTTCAGTTTTCTTTCTTTGTTTTGTACAACCTGATAACCACGCATGATAACCATTTAGCCTGCAATGCAACGGTGCATGATTATGTTAATAAATACATTTAGAATTAATTGCACAAAGCATTAATGACTTAAACAGCTACACAAACATGTAGTTCTCAGAACCAGAATCTAACCAAATCAAAGCTTTACTTTATCAAAAGTTTATAACTACATGGCGTCGACAAATGAGTGTTAGAATATGTAGAATATGTTAAATGCAAACAGCAAGTTGGCTCTCGGCCATCTTATTGTACCATGACAATAGTTACCCCCTTTTTATTTACACTCCAAACACTCTTGGATCTTTACTGTTAACCAAACTGAATGTAAATAAAGATAGTTTATTCAGCAAAAAGTGTTCCCTCCACCCGCGGAATAATAGGGTTGGACAATGCATTCTATTACCCTGCCCCGGGATATAACGTCAATTTACGTAGGCATCTGGCACATAAAATGTATATGTTTACAAAATATTTTCAATAAGTTCCAGTACAACTTCGCTATACATTACAGCAGCAGGGTAAAATACAACTTAATTTCCTATTTTCCAAAACGGGTTTAACGGCCTATTAATCTAAACCCTTAAATTCTTGCAGTGTGAAAATGTAATCACGGAACACTAAGGACCTTGGCTACATTGATTGAAATCACTGACTCGCAAGGATTTTTTATGCCTCAAATCTTACTGCATTTAGGATTGCGAAAATACTGAATATTTTAAAACCCTGAAGATTTGACTGAGAGGAACATGAAAATGCATATTTATTCTAGAGAAAAAGACATAAGCACACAGCTGTGGCGTTTACGAACTGCTTCAATATCCTGCTGCTATGGGGAGAAACACATAGTCCAGAGTAATCAGGACAATATTTGAAATTTTACCTTTTAAAGCTTCAGAGTGTTTTGATTATTTTCAAACTCTATCTGTCTGGAATTGTTTTTTAATTTCTTAGTTGCCTTTGGTTAAGACTAAAATCTAAAAATCACAATAACCAAGACACAAGTCTGTGTGAGCAGACAGTGTGGCTGTGGTATGGTGCATGTTGTCCATAGTGCTACAGAGATTGCAGTGCCTGTATGCAGGTTAGGTTTCGCCGCACATGTTTTAATCCTCTGCAGTTCACTCAGCAGAAAAGTGCAATCTGCAAGTGCACCATTAGGCCAAGCCAGATTTCAGTGAGGGTTTTAAGACCGTTGCCCCACAGCCTCCAGGCATATCAAATATGAATAGAAGAAGTCCTGGAAAGAGCCCAATCAATTTCAGTGGGCAAGTAATCAGAGCACTTCATTCTTTGGCTTTAAAACACTCAGACACATAGATCCATGTATAAACAAACAAAACAAATACAAATATAATTCTGCAATAATCTATTATTGCATTATTATTCTATTTGGTGATTAGTCCGAAATGAGTTCTATCTTGTGACATTCACATGGTAGTGTGTTGGGGAAGTAGAACACATGGTTAGGGATATCTCAATAAAATATATGTTTTTGGCCATGGTTTTAAATAAGAAGGCCTAGTTTGTCATTTCTTAATCATTATTGTTCATTAATGTTCCAAATAACTTCAGCCTTCAGAGCAACCTTATTCAATTCCATACGTATATTAGCATTGCCTTGATGAATATTGGTATCAGAATGGCATCAGAGTCAAAAACACTTGCTATTGTGTTCAGTGTTATTAAATGTAAAATAGAAAATTAGAAATACATTAACAACTCTACAATAAACATCACACACGTTCAGTAAGAGAATGGGATATTGCACAATTACACTAATGCATAAGGCTTCTGACTTGTGGCTGATTTTAATAAAACAGGAAACATCAGGAAAGTTTTACAAACTACTAGGAATCCTCCAAATCAACCATCATCTGACATCATCTACTAATATTAGTACTATAAAACAGCTGCAGAAACTGTCAATTAAAAATGAAGATAGATGGAATGGTAAGTTCATGGTTAATAGTGTTAAAGAAGAAGCATCACACAAAGAATCAAATGTAAAATGTACATTACAGATCACCTGGTAATTTTATATATCAAAGGTAAACTAGTCAGTAATCTCCCACTCAGATGAACAGAGGTTCAGAGGTGACAACGGTGAACAGAGGTGACAGAAATAATGCTGGACGTTGAAATAATGCACCTCTGTGACGGGGACGTGAATATGTCTCAGGAAGACAGTGCTCAGATAGTGTGTTCTTTTGTTGCGCTGCTTTATTCATTATTTACTTGATCTGAAAAATAGACTGCAAGACAACTGCACAGCTGTCATCAGGCAGCAGGGCTGGGTTACAAATTATTCATGATTTTGAAGAGAAAGGTAGATAGAATACAAGGAGAGAAGGAGAGATAAAAAGCTGAAAAGTTTGTAAGCACAGATGACAGATCTTCACATTCTATGTGAAAAGCAATTTGCATAGTGTTACTTAGGCTCAGTGGCAGTAATACTTGATAGCCAAACATAGTCAGGAATTTATAAAACAGTATATGAAACATCTATGAACATCTATGAAGACAAATTTTGATTAAGGGAGTTTTTGTGATAAAAATGTAGTAAAAACTGCATTACTCATTTTATAATTGTAGTTTCCTCTTTCAATTTGCATACTGATAATAGACACACTTATTGACATAATATAAATAAAACAATCAAAGATTAGAAATGGAAAATGACATCTGATTTGCCGTAAACCACACATCAGTTTACAGTGTGAAAGGCTGTCAGCGCACACTGTATATCTGCTCCTATGCATCACAACCCATCTTGACATGACATCTCAGTAAAGACTCAGGAGAACATAGAACATTTTTAAGTCTTCTAAGGGATGCGTCTTCTAAACCTGAGTACCATGCTTTAACTGCTCACGCACCACACACTTTTGTTCTAAAGGCCTTGTTGTTTTTTAGGACTGTTTAACAAGGTAAGTCTCCAGAGTCCTGAAGTAAGTCACTCTGAAGAGCCTGCTGGAGTGAGAATGTGTGTGAGAGCTATGTATATCTGTGTGTGTGTGTTTGGAGATGGGGGGAGTTTTGGTAAGAATGGATAAAACCAGTGGTGATGTGCACAATTGGGAGATATTAAACCTGGGTGAGCAGCCAAATGTGAGCTGACGTTTTCCTTCAGGTTAAAGCCCTGAAAGCTTTTCCATTAGTTATCTAGCAGTGGGGCCCCACCAACCCCTGAACAGCACGCAGCCAGCCGAGAGCCCCCACCAGTCGCAGAAAGGCGTGTGTAGTAGGTCGCTGCTCATTTAAAGACATGTTTATCTGCTTCATTTAGCATTACATATCACTACTACTATCTGGATGCTTGCTGTCGCTCAAAGGAGACGCAAAGGGATGTCAAATATTTGTTGCAGTGATCCTTTTAAACTGGACAGTTTATATATATTCAGTTTACAATATATAAATATACTGTGTTGCTAGATGTTTGTGGAATGCATTTGATTTGACAGTACAGCGTCACAGTGTTTGCTTTGGGAAAAGTATTTTTTAGAAATATTTTTATTCTATTTAGAGATTCACTTTGTGAAATTAAGTAAAATTAAGTCATTTTTAAGATTTTGAAAACAATTACAAATATTTCATTACATTTAAAATAAAAAAACATAATTTGAAACATTTCTAGAGACCTTAAAATCTATTCTCACTTTTATTAACAAGTAAAGTTTTTATGAAATCTAATTCATACTGGTAGGGAACAATTGCTTTAGCAGGAGTACCGTACAGCAGTATAGCTTTGTTTCATGAACATTTAAAGAGTAATCTAATAGTATATGAATCCTGACAAAAGCACTAAAAGGATTCATGTTGGTAAAAGGCTGAAGGAAAAAGAAGCTCTCTGGTCAGCAACAGATACAATGTGACAGACAGACCCTGGCAACACAGATAGAATTAAAAGCTCTAATGTAGAAGTACATTTGTTCCTCTAATACTGATGCCCTTACCCCTGTAATACAAAAAAGGGCTAAATATTTCTTTTTGCGAGGAAACATACAGGAAAGATCTGATACTTTTAATGAAAAGATACTTTAAATGACAAATGGAAATTTATTAGCGGCAGTCCATCAAAGGAATGGCTCTCTATTGGTTTAATTAAATGTCATCTTTTTAAATAAGATGATTTGGGTGCAGTTGCATCCAAAATCGGTTGCAAACTGATACAATCTTCCACTTAACCGGGCCTGGCTAAAGCAATGAACCTCTCTGAAAAATTCATAAGATCCATTTCACAAAATACCAAGCCAAGCATAAAGATATATACCAGAACTAGAAGAGAGAGAAAGAGAGAGGGACATCGGCAAGCTGATATGCTGTGTGAGAGAGAGAGAGTGCAAAAAGGGACATGAGACAGAAGTGGTGAGAAAAAATGACAAAAGATTTATTCTCAGTAATAATAAAAAATTTATGTTGAGGCATTCAAGTAAAGTTCCTTTTGATGTTCTGATTTAATGAATGATTTGAGGCTCAGACATAAGTTTGCTGAAGCCTGTGCTAATGTCTGTTCAGGGGTCTGTGTAGTCATGTGTCACTCCGCAGTACCATCAAGCCACTGCGCTGCTTCCCAACAGATCAAACAGTCTGGTAAGTACTTTTACTGTCCCTGAGGTCCAGCATCCACACACGCACACATTCATAGAGCCTCCTCCATAGACAAATTTCAAAGCTAGACGCAAAATTACACTCACATTTACTCATTAACTCTAAACTGTTAAATAAAAGGATGTTTCATGTAGTGGTACTGTACACGGTAAATGTGAAAGGAACAAAAGAGTGAGCTTTATGAAAACTAACACAATATGCATTTGTATACCAACCACTTAATTTAAACATATAATATCTCACTTTTGTGAAGCACAATCTCCGGTAGAAAAATCTCACTCAATTTTATTACTTTATAATACATTGAAACTAATACCTCCACTGACAAAACCAGCTAAAGTACAAGAAGGGACAATACAGTTTATGGCTAAAAATAAGAAATTTGGAGTGTGGCAAATAAGTTGTTTTAAAGGAATAAATTAATCTTAAAGTGTAGAGTCACTCAGCCTCTTTGGTAATAGTCTAAAGAGAGCTAGAAGAGCAGTGTTACAAAGACAAAGATCTAGGTTGCAGGGGTAGATGAGACTGGCCCTGCTCGATTCCCCGCTGGTGTATGATAAATCATTAATGATCACAACCAGTACCTGATCTGCTCAAATCAACTCAAAGTTTTTCCAGTTGGCTTTCACACAGTCCAGCTATAGTTGCTTGCATAACATCAAAGAAAAGGTGTGTCTGCAGCTACTGGATTCCAAATCACATCCACTTTGTTGTGTTTCTATTGTTTTAATTTCATCTTTTGTAGCAAAAGGAAGAAACTTTTGTTCAACCCTTTTTTAAATTAAAGTTTAACATAAAACCAAAACATACAGTTTGGCGAAGCGCAGAACAAAACCAGCTCAGAGGTAATAAAATTCCTCTCTTTACAGATGTGTTTAAATAAACTATAAAATTGTATTAAAAAGTAATAAACTGGATGCTTTAGAGACATATTTGACAGAAGAAATAAAAAATAAAACCTCTGTACACACACTCACGGATAAACGGAGAGAGGAGGGGGATATAGGAAACGAGCCTAAAAGCTTCCATCACCTCAGTAAAATTATGAGAACCAGCACACAGTGTGTCCGCATCTCTAAACACCAGAGAATGAGCAGGCTGACAAAATTGCTTTGACAGCCTGTTCACATGTAACATCTCAGCCTTCTTTCATCGAGGGGATGCCCACAGATATGAAGGCACAGGGTACCCAAGCTCACAAGAAGACTCCTCTGTGCCAGTGAGCAGTGACACATAGTGTGGTATTGATCACAGCCAGACAGAACATCTCTTTTTAGCAAAGTGGCTAGTGTTATCCGTGTCAATTAAGGTTCCCACACTGTATGTATCGATTGGGAACAACTCAACACAGGTAATTGCCATGAAAATGCTGATTTACAAAAGGGCAAATAGGCTTTGGCAAATAGAAGCATTGATATGGTTTTATAGATTTGTTGTTTTCTCCTCCCCATGGTCCCAGTCCCTGGACTCACTCCTTTGGCAAAGCTTAGATAAGCTTTTTTGGCATTACAGACGCTGTTTGTCTACAGTTGGACATTATATTTGAATATAGACTATGCATGCTTTTCATTTGTACTATACAAATGTTATTAAAAGTTAACTTATTTGACATATTAGGGTAAAAAAGTAGACTATCATCTTTGAACCAGTTAATTAAGCCCTAATTGCTGTCAATGGACTGTAACTGATCTTCTTTACAGAAGACAATTTGGTTCCAAGGCACTTCTGTGGTACAGATGCTATGGCTGCTATGGCTATACCTACAATTTGAGCAATTAGATTTCATAAATAATTTTGACCTTTCTTTTTTGGTATGATTTTAATCTTTTCTGTACTGTAACCATATTTTGGTGTTGAGAAAATCTGAGCCATGTCCATGTAAAGTGCACTGTCTGAAATCAAATGCAAAAAGTACATCTGTAGGCAAGGCAGTGAAAGCTCTCTCTAGATTCTATAGGCTCTAGGGAGTGACCCTAAACAAGACAGTTTTTCTTGACATGCTCGCTGGGGTTTGGGGAGATATTTTGGCAGAAAGCATCAGCTCCAGACATGGCCTCTAGGGGCCTTTGAGGCCACTCTGTTGCCAAGAAATGGGCAATAGAGTGGCAGAGTAAACAGTTCTGTCAGTATGCTATTTAAAAGAATACTGAGTGCGAGACAGGTGAACTATTTCAACCATTAAGTTTTTAGAGTGTACACTATAATGCAAATGCCTGTAGTCATTTTATTTGACCTTTTAGGTTTTTGCTGTTCAAACGTGATCACGAGTGATCACTAAACAAAATCATGATCTGAATCTAATTTAATAAAAAGAATGTATTACTTCTTATTTATTATAATATGTTCTTATATATTACCTCAAAGCTAAATTCCACTGAGAAGTCTAAGCTTGGAAAGCTGATATGGCTCACATGTAGTCAAGTTACATTTTTGTTCTTTCTTGTTGCTGTTACCTATTAAAAATACATGGATATATGATAGGAGTGATGCTGTGAAACAAGAGGCTTCATTTAAAAATGTGAATTTGGTGTATACAAGTATCTAACTTAAGTATCTAACTTAAGTTCAAAAGTGTCACCAGAACTTCTGGTTATTAACAGGTTATCACTTCTGCCAAGGCAGCAATACAATATATATTGCTATAAAATATATAAATATGTGTCCTTATGACTAAATCCAAAGCCAATAATAGTTACTCGTTACAGATGTTTATTTAGCTTGGTTGCTTTATTAAATTTTAAATGAACAAATACAAATTTGTTATGGGTTAAATCATTTTATATATTAAATGCTTTTGCAACTTGTGCAAAAGGACTTGGTCTGACCACTCAAAAGCAACAAACCTGTTTATCTGTCAACATACTTTAGGAGATCATTTATTCTGCCCTTGATTTTCATTACACAGACACACACTGTCTAAACACCAAATCAGTAGTCTTCAATTAGCTAAGGGCAAATCTGAAGCCAACATGCAAACTGCTTGTCCTTTCCTGTAATATTTACATTGTGCCTTTTGTTATAGCCTTTCCGCACACTGTAATAGACAACAGGAACCTTGCAGCTGCTGGTTAAATCCTATTGCTCACACCTGGTTTGTCTCCATACACCTGAAATAAGGGTCTATAATAGTTATTCAGAAGTTAATGACATGGTTTATATCAGGTACGCGGACTTTAGAGATTTAGCTAAAGGACAGTACACACTCTCCAAAGCTTAACTAAGCAATTTCACATGCACTTTCTTTATTTCCATGGCATAATGTGTAAATAATGTCAGGGCTCATTTGATCACTGGCTGAGTCATTGTGAGTTATTGTGGTCTTCTATATGATCCTCTATTGTTTGGTGTCATCCAGTTACAGCAGAGATTTTAATTAGTTACTTGCACTGTACCTCCAATGCCTAAACAGATTATGAATGTGTAAATATTAAATGACAGTACATTGTAATGACAACATTCATGTTTTCCAGGACATTCGAGAGACTTCTGTTTTGCTTAATCTATGTCAGATTGTTCAGTCTTAATCCTATTAGCAGACTGTCAGCTGTAGTGCTTACTAAGAGGTTTACAAGGGTACTCTGTCTTGCTGAATTCTTTTCATACATTTTGACCTCTGTTATAAACCTAGCTGCTTCTTTCTTTATTGCAGATGTCACTCAGATCCTGAAGAAAACAGACTAGGTTATAATCCTGACCTTTAAGTGTCACTGTATGGATTATTTTTAAAAGACTAGGGCTGAAAATGGCGGAGAATCAACTAGAGGATGTAGTTCACAGATGGGTGAGGAAACAAAAAATCAGGAGTGATATTATTGCAAAATACTCTTTTATAGCTATATATGTGCTTTCAATAGCATGTCTGTTAGTTTAGTATAAATTGTATTTGTGTGTTTGTGTGTATTTATTGTAGATTTTGTTTATTTAACATGCTTATCTGTTAGAATTTCTACAATGTAGTTCCAGGTGTCATGCTATTTAGTGTCTTGCACTCAGAGATTTGACTCCTGAAAAGTTTTTTTACAGCTAAAGTTTTTGCAGTATTTACTATCAATTCTGTGAAAGTCCCACTATTTACAGCTGGTTACTTCTATTATTTTTATATCACAAATATTAGAACTTGAGATCGACCCTTTCCATGTTTTCAGAGAATGACTAAAGAAGAAGACTTTGCACAAGAGGATCACAAGATTTTCCTAAATGCGTGTCTTACCTGCATTGCCCAGGGTAACAGCGTTCAGCTGTTCGACTTTATAAAGCAGGAAGTTAATCAGGTAAATATGGAAGCATGGACAAACTTTTATCACATTGGTAAGCATTCCTTACCTATTTTATGATTTAAAGTTGTATGGATATTGTATGAAGACAGAGATTGTTACAAATCATGAGTAATAAATATACAAAATATTGTAAACAAGGCAGGGCTTTTAAATTTGAGGTTTCTAGGAGACAGGAAGGTGCCACAGTGAAATCTCTGGCTCATTTTTCTGACAATGATCCACTGGGATTGGCAGAATTTGACGGGCTGCTACTCCTGCAAAACCACCACTTTGTTATTCTTCATAACTGACTGGAACCTTGACCCTTGGGTGCGGGAATGTAATTTAGTGGAGAACCAGTCAGATTTCTTGCTCCACTGGAAAGCCTCTTAGGAGCAGCACACAAAGTGATGTTGATTTACCCATTTCTTGCACCGCTTCACTTTTCCATACATGCAGTAAACACTAAGGAACATGCCATAGTTGTTTGGAACCACTGCTTTGAATTGCATCAAATTTTCAAATGGCTGATTTTAAATTTTGTAATCAGTGTCCATCAAATCCGAGTGTAAATCACTTTATTTTGAGCATGTACAGATTATTATAGGTATATTAAGCAACGGAGGTCTGCTTGTTTAATCAAGGCTACTACATGCATTTCCAAATATGTATAAAAAGTAAAATATATTAACATGTTTAATATGTTTTCAGCGCATGGTAATGTCTATGGGCAGCGGCCTACTGCCTTCATTGGTAAAGGAAGTGCTAAAGAAAGATCGCAGTTCTGTTCATTCTCAGGCTATCCTCGATGAACTTGTACTGGTAAGATAGACAATGCTTAATTAAATATGGTTCTTAAATTGCCTACTATTGCAAGAACATACATAAACATAACTTTTATTGCAGAGCTGTAATGTTAAGGAACTCCTTAATATTTTACTCCAGCAAGTGGAGGACATGGATCCAAATGCTATTGCAGACTCCATCACTGTTCTCACACCTCTTATTCAGTCAGGTAATTAATAGCCACTGTTGTAATGAAGTAAGCCATGATGCTTCCTGCAAACCAGGATAATTAGAATTCTTTAATTTGAAAGTGCATCATCATTTCTCGTCACCAAATATGCCTGTGAACAAACCAAGGACAAAACTCCTCTGCAAGTAATTACATATTTTCTGTACCATCTGTTTTCCCACATCAGTGTTATTGAGAATGAAGGAGTCAAGGGCCCCTGGATTGTCTTTGGCCCTAGATTCTCTGCAGAAACAGATTTCAAAGCTGCCTGTACCATACTCACACAAACAGGAACAGGAAGATGAGCACGGGCTCTGCCGATGCTGCAACGCAGTGTTGACCTTTGTACAACCCTTTGTGCAGAAAGTAAAGAATCAAGACTTGAACTCAGTGGCCACTAACCAAGACAAAAAACTAAGAGCTACTCTTCTAAAGTTGTATGCATTCAAATCACTCCTTACCAATGCAAATAGTAATATTATATATAGGATGTTTAGAGTAATGTTTAGAAGATATGTACTGACCATTTTGGTTTTGATCGAAGTATGTAAGTCTCCTGTCATGTCTTATTTATCTTTTCTTAGATTATAAGCATGCATGATTTTAAACAGTATTTCTACCTTTTCTTTTTTAACTATAATGGTTTAGCTGCATGGTGAGTCTAAGGGAACCTCTCCTACAAGCTCAGCTGGACAGAGAGGTGAATACTATGGAAAATTCACCCCTGTGGAAGTTTGCCACAGAAATAATGGTAATAACACTCACCTCATTGTTAGCCTCAGGAGTTTACTTCTGAGGAATGAAATAGGTTGATTGTAGGTGGGTTTGTGCTTTTTATTCTAGGCAATCATAGCTGTGATTCAAGAGCCCCTGCCAAAACTTTTATTCTACCATTCGTTGAAGGGAAAAAAAGATGCCATTACTCTAGAAAGGGATGCTTGCCATCCAAATGAATCAAGAGCTTGCATGGCTTACTTGCTGTTTGTCCATCTTATTGCTGTTGAAGTGTTTCCTGCAGTGTTTAGGTAAGTTGCAGGTAGACCTCAAAACATAAAAAAATGCTACTCACCATGTTTTACTACGACTAAAAGACAGTGTGAACTGTTGCGGCCACAAGTCTCATCGGTTTACAAACACCTTCACTCAAAGTTTTCTCTTTTTAAATATAATTACATTTATAATAATCTGAACATTTTACAAAGTTATTAACAAATTGTTTTAAGAAACCTGCACAAATTTTTTTTAAATGTATAGGACATAAATACAAATGACCTGTGTACTTTTAATGTCAAAAGGCCTCAATTATAAAATATTTTATTACAGCCCAGTTTTCATTCTGCAATGTAATATGGAATACATCAATCTTCTATTGAGTAGGTATGTAAATACACAAATTAAAATGGCAACGGTGTATAGTATTATGTCATTAAACACATTTCCTCCCGCTTTTCTCATTTTAGAAAGGATGAATCATGGATTTTGAAAGGCCTGGTAAGAAGTGAAATTTAACTTACATTACTGAAAAGCCATTTACTAAAGATGTACTAAACATGTTTTTTCTCAGGACTTGAATGTAAAATGTTTGGAAAGAGTAACAGACAGTAGCCTCCCGGCTGAGCTATTAGATTTGAAATTGTTTCATGAGGTTCCACAGGTATGCAAGACTATGCATCAGTTTATAAGACTGCTAAAAATGCAGATAAAACATTGTTTACTTTACTGGCAGATTCATGTTATAAGAATGCTTTTGTTTTTGTTCACTAATAAGAATTTAGTTCAAATCATGACTGAATGTCCTATCCAGCACTTGGTAAGTACAGCTGATACAAAGCTCACCTTTACAAGTAAAGCTGATCAATGTGAACAGCACTCTTTTAAAGTTGGGGTTATTTCCTCTCTTCCATCTAGAAAGGCAAGAGTCTTGTAGTGTTCCAGCTCTTTATAGAGAAACTTAATGATGAAGCCAAGCACAAGTTTTTCAGGTATGACATTCAGAAGCCTTACCTAATGATTTATTTAAGATGACATAAATCGATGAAAGCTACATGTTCATGTAAATAAAATAAAAACAGTAATATCTATAATAAAGCATTCCCTGTAGGCTATTAATTACGTATGTCTCCCTTGTGTACACTCTAAGACGCATCATAAAAACTAGCCATCATGCAGGAGTAGAGAGTATCATCATTAAAAATATCAAGAACCAAGTGGAACTGTCCAGAAAAGTAATAGCAATTCACATTAATACACTTACATTCATAAGTTATACAGTACAGACCAAAAGTTTGGACACACCTTCTCATTCAAAGAGTTTTCTTTATTTTCATGACTATGAAAATTGTAGATTCACACTGAAGG
>JAZGTI010006793.1:0-22771 GCA_036877585.1 Botia kubotai | reverse complement strand
ATCTCCTTCACTCTCTTCTCCTTCTCTGGATCTTCCTCACTGTAGTGTCTCTATATCACAGAAATCAAGATGGTGGAAAATGAATTCAACTCCCCAAAACAAAGATACAGCGCAACCGCGAAGTCTGAGTCACAAATGCGACTCTTATGAACTGATTCTGAGTTGCTTGTTTGAATCAGTCTTTTGAATCACTTGACGAATCTGTTCACACAAATCTGAATCACATAAATCTTAATCATACAGAATCATATGAATCTGACTCATACTGAATCATACAAATCTGACTCATACTGAATCAGCATCTGACTCACTTTGGATGTTTATATGATTACATTATGCAGTTACACATTCTGTTTCTGGTCTGTGCTCCTCATAAGAAAACAGAAGTGTGTAGGAAACACGGCTCTGTATCAATAACAGTATAAGTATGCAGATAACAGTTTAAGTAGCAAGATTGTAGTCACGTAACTGACCAATGATTCATGAAACAATAAAAGCTCACAGTTTTATCTTATTTTACGGGCTCTTGGGTTACCTGGATAGCAGCGGTCCCATGTTGCGGAATATTCAAGATGTTCAGCTGGAGAAGTGGAAACGGAACCTAAACAAAAACGTTCGTATTATACACCAAACGTTAAAGTCGGTAACAACTGCCATAGTTTAATAGTTCAATATAAGTGAGGCGAGTTTCACAGCTCTTACCCGCTGTGAGTCGGACATGCAGTACGGGTACTGGCTGCTCATGGAAGTGTTCGGTGTGTGACTGTAATTTAGAAGGTGAGGAGATTTAGCGAAGCCATTGTGTAGCGGAGTTGGGCTAACTTTAGCGGCGTGCTGCAGGTAGCCCTCCTGCTCCACCTTCCGCCTCATCGTGGAGTTCCAGTGGTTCTTTATGGCATTATCAGTCCTGAGAACAAACGCATCATGTCAGAACATCATTATTGCAACCTGGCAACAACGTTAGGTTGTAAGAACGTTTACCTAAGGTTTCCGATAAGTAATAGTTAGATGTTGTATTACGCTGTGTTTGGTTATGAGAACATTATTTACACTGTTTTAATTCTAACAACTTAAGAATAAAGTTTTTAATACATATGATGCATAATGTTATAAAACATTCTACTAACGTTACTGCAAGAACGTTCGATAACATTAAGAGAACTTTTAGAGAACATTAACCAATGCCCTGAGAACGTTCCCCCGTTAGCTGGACAGGTAGAATTTTTGAAGTTCTATTACCTGCCAGGAAGTAGCTTGGCTATCTCAGCCCAGCGGTTTCCGAGTTTCTCATGGGCCTGGTAGATGATCTGATCTTCTTCCTCGGTCCAGGAGGTCTTCTTCACCTCGGGGTTCAGGTGGTTGTGCCAGCGTTCTCTGCACTGCTTACCGATCCGACCTTTCAAGTGCTTGGCGATCACAGACCAGCGCTTGGGGCCGTACTTCTGAACCAGCTCGATCACCTGAGACGAGAGCAGTAGAGTGAATACAAGTACAGAGAAATGAAAGCAAACGATGGAAGGAGGAAAAGGAGGGCTGCACTGACAGAGTCGAGAAAGGGGTGTAAGAGAACCAGCAGAAAGCCAGTGAGAAAGAACTTGTGTTGCGTAACTACACACAGATACAGATAGTGGTATTACACCGAATATCTGTGAAGTACACCTGCTAATGACTTCTGCTGGGTCATAAAGATGAGGAGAACTAGTGAAACATCTGTTCCCAACAGTTAATCATTAAAACACGACACCCACTCAGTGGATCTTTACGTTCCCCCGTAACTCACTCCTGGTTACATGCGGATTACTCGGTTGAGTAATGATGATTGTGTTGTGCATATGGTTGTGTTTGGGGTTTTTGACATTTTTCTGAGGAACATTTTGGTTGTGGTACGGCTTGTCTCACCCGTTGGTCTTCTTCTTTGGTCCACGGGCCTTTGATAAGTTCAGGGTTCAGAACTTTCTGCCAGCGATGCTGACATTGAACATCTGTGCGACTCTGTAACACACACACACACACACACGTTGGGTTTTCATGTTTTATGGGGAAATTCCAAAGACATAATGGTTTTATACCGCACAGACTGTATATTCTATCCCCCTACGCTAACCCTACACCCAAACCTAACCCCACGGAAAACGTTTTAATGATTTTAAAAAAAGATTGTTCTGTATGATTTAAAAGCGGGTTTCATCATGGGGACCAAAAAAAAGGCCCCACAAGGTCAAAGTTTACTGGTATTACTATATTTATCTATTTTACTTGTGAATTCCAACACACACAGTGAATTAAAGTAAATGATGGCGTTTAATTTGAGTTGGAAGTGCTCTGCATGAGACAAGCAAGTGTTTTGGAAATGCCACAGAGTGATTCAGAAATGAAATGAAACTTTAGTTTCTGATTCTTGTTTGAGATTTATGCTTTGTGATCTATATCTAGATCATGATTTTCACTGTAGTATCTGTGCGGGTCCGTGGGTATGTACATTGTGTGTGTTTTTGTCTGAGTAATGCACTTATGTTTGTGTGTGAACATGTGCTTCTACCTGAGTGTGTGTGTGTGTTTGTACATCCGTGTGTGAATGCAGGTGCACAGTGGATTCTGAAACCTTGCCATACACCCCCCCACCATCCCCCCTTGACTCTGTTCCAAACTAGGCTAACCAATGAGGAATGCCCAATTATGCAAAATTCTCAAAAAACGTGCACTCACTTCTGCAGTACCTGATCCTTTGGCTATTCACATGCAAATGCTCGTATCTAAAACACCACACCTAACCTAACCTAACCCCCTAAAGCCTAAATACACAACATGCACACACACACACACACACATACATACACACACACACATACATACACACACACACACACATACTCGCATACATACACACACACACACACATACATACACACACACACACACACACATACTCACAGGCAGAAAGCTGGCAATGACTTTCCAGTCTTCGGAACCATGATGCTCCACCAGCCTCTTCAACTTCTCATCCTGCAGAGAATCAAAACACTCTTAGCACTGAATACATACATACATATATATATATATATATAATGAAATAATTAACATGTGCATTACATGAAGACTGATGAGGTATCAGACAAATTAAATGTAAATCAATTCTAATAAAATAGAGTTTAAAACATGTTTGGTTGGCATAGGTGGTAACACACTAACCCATGATCGTGTTTAACAGGTACATTTTTATTGGTTAACAGGTAAAATGAGGCAGTAATGTAATAACATGATGCTGAGCATATATATATATTGTTTATATATGTTTTATATATATATATATGTTTTTTTATACCTCCTCACGGGTCCAGCGGGTTTTGCCAAGGTGCCGCTTTCCTGTCTTGGCATGCGGACCATCGTAGTCATGGTCATAAACCTCCACATCATCATCATCTTCATCACTACTGTAAACACTACAGGAAAAGACAGTAGAGGGAAAGAAGGACAAGGGAAATGAGGGTTGTGTGTGGGAGCAGATCCTCATTAAAGTGAAAGTGTCAGATGCATGTTGACATCAAAATAACCCTTCATCCCCATACTTCTATCACGCGTTCTGGAAAAATTAAGCGATAACAGAGTCAACACAAAACTCGAGTGGCTGAACCAGTACATCCAGAAGGTTAGGGTGCAGAGGGGGACTCGCTCGGTGAAACCTGTTCTGATGTTTTTGGTTTCCACAGAAACAGCAAGCGTGTGCGTGGACTGGCACTGTTTCGCGATGGAAGCGTGTTCAGACCTGCTGAAGTTCTGTCAAAACCATCTCACCTGGCCGGCTTTTAACCAATCAGGATTGAGCATGGGCTGACAAGAAGGACAATGTTCCCCTGGCCTTTTTGCCACAGGTGCATACGTGTGTATTTATAAGGGTGCGTGTCAATTCGTGTATGTGCGTCCGTGTGTATTCTCACCATTACTTAAAACAAAAGATAAAGAGGATCATTTCTCGCTTTCGTAACAAAATGTTTCATGAGAAATCTAAAACTCAAAACGCGCCCAGCTCACTAAAACAAAAATGTAGTCAAACAGATACAGGGGTTAGGTTTTCTTTTAGTGTACACTTTTAAGTCGTCTCAACAGCCTACACTTGGGACTTTAACTATTTGTCAAAATTGTGTCACCGTGGCTGAAAGTTAAACGAGAGGATTTTTTAATTTTCGTTTTGATCAACCTGATGGTTATAAGCACAATGCATTTAAATTAAAAATTCCCCACCTTTTTTTAGCTTACAGCTTGAGGCTCCCAAATTGGTCTCTAAATATACAAATACACATCAATAAATGCTTTAATTTTGGGGTTTCTGCCATTATGCAAATACTAGCGGACTGTATGACTGTATTGCTCTACCGCAGTAACTTTTGTTCGCTCGTTTAGTCATGCGGGGTAAAAAAGCGAGCGGGGTAACAAGTGCACGAGTGACAGACGCGCTGCGTGACTTTTCTGGAGGGGAGAACCCCACAGCCTCTCTAAATAAGCAAGGTTTTAAAAACCGCGTGATTATATTTTTGCATAATGCATCTGTCATTTGAAATTTGAACCTAACACTATAACACCCGGTTGTTTTCAAATTTCACTAATATTCGCATTGCAACTTCGGCAACAGCTAGGAAACTCAGACATAATCCATCTCGCTCGGAAAATTAATCAGACCCTAATAATGCCGTACCACTGCCTCTCCAAACGCGTGCAAAACCATCAAAAACTCGCGACCCGTTTTTTCAAAAGAGCGCACGATATGGTGCAGCAAACGCCGCTATTTCTCGGCCGCACGACAGTACCAGCACTGTGCGCTCTCGCCCATTGTTTCCCATTCATAATGTGCGTAATTCTATTTGGGGAAGCACCGAATCTCACCGTGACCGGCCCGGTGGACCCGCACGCGCTCCGGTGCGTGCGCGAAAACCTTTTCCCCTGAGCGCGAGACCACCGAGCGGGCGCGAGCCGCGGAGCGCACATGCCAGACGTCCACCTGTTCCGCGCCGTGCGCGCCTCCGCCACAAGCAATAACCATTCCGCCGACAGACGCGTGCTTTTCCAAACGCGATGCGTTTTCTAGCGTTGCGCTTGGTGGGTGTACGTATTTATGCAGCGGGGATCGCCTAACCTCGCGTCTAAATAGTCTCGCATGGCTTCCATCTGTTCGTGCAAGCGGGTGAAATAACAGGCGCAAAAGTTCCCACCAAAAGCTTTAACTTGTATCCCACCTGTGTCTGGGCCGCCTCGCCATCCCGCTGCTCAAGACGACAGAGAGGTGAGGATGAACGCGCTCAGCTCGGGGCTGCCGGAGTGCAGTGCTGTCAGTTCCTGCGGTACGCTTCGGTTCGAGGAGGAAGTGGCGATATTAAACTCTCTAGCGGAGTGTGCGAGAGTGTAAACACATCCAATAGACAAAACTGGGACTGCCTCTCCCTCCCGCTAAATTTGGCGCCTCGGGTCCTGCGCCTGCGCAGAACAGCTGCGCTATTCATACGCCAGAGCGCCTTTGAGCGAGACGTCCGCGCTAATCTTCCACTGTTTTCCTTGGGAACAATTATATTGTGTTTTCCGAGGTAAAAGGGCAGGGAGGGGTGGCGGCGTGTTTTTTAGGGGACAATGTGCACTCGGAGTGGGAGTTAAAGTTTGGCAAACAGAGGGAAGAAACAGCGTGAGGGGTCCCGACATCCTCGCCGAGTGTCAGCCGTGGTTCAGCGTTACTGTACCTGCAGGTGTTCAGAGGAAAATTAACTCTATAAGCAACGGGTTTATTTGTATTAGTTGGAACGAAGTTAATTAGCTATTTCCCTTGTTTTTATTTTCCCCCTGGCAAATATGAATTAAATAGTAAAACATGAATCAACATTTCATGTTTCGAACTGTGGCCTATCTAACTCTAATAATTATTTACATGCATTATTTTATTATGATGTTAAATCTTTCCAAAAAGCAAAATGATTTCGCCATGAAACTGTACAGGGATCTCTTTTAAACGTTCCTTCTCTCGTTGTAATAGCGTTACAATACTTTCGCTTTTATTTTCCAGAAATGAACCACCTTTTAGGACAGAAGTTGCACAATACGTATCGCGCTGTCATTAAAAGGTTGAAAGTCACGGCTAGGTTAGTCGTCTGGATCGAAAACTAGCGCATCTCGTTTAAGTTCTCCTTCGTGTTTTACCTGTTGCCACGTGATTGTTTGCGTCATCGCATGAACTTGTAGGGTAACCAGCAAACTCTCCCTCTCCGCCGCACGCCCACATCTGACCACAGAGCGCTTATAAGGTTGTGGTCCACAGGTTTTGTTTTTGTCTGCCTGTTGCTCTCACATATTGTGGCCGTCACTTATCATTTCGGTCAGCGCGAGCCATTGTTTTTGACCAGTGACGCTCACGTGCTCAGCCGAGCTCGTGAACGCGCATCTGTTGTGTCAGAGCGCGCTCATCCGTGCGCTGCAGAATAAGCAGAAGCTACTATAGCGGTCCTTCATTAAAAAGAACACACGCTATTTTATTTCACTAGCTTCCCTATGCGATCATTGCGTGGGATTTATGACTTATATAACGCACCAACAATTAAAACGAGAGTTCCACGGCATGTAGTCTATAGCTGTTAGCTTTGAGGTCATGATACGGTACATATAAAGTCTCTCAAAAAATAAAGGCAGACCAAAAATATTGATGACCGGTCAATGGGGTATTAAAGGAGAGGACAGAGAAAAATTATGATTGACCAATCAAAATCAAGTATTTCAGAGAGCAAATAACTGAACAGTATTAATAACAGTACTGCCATGAATGCTTATAGGATTAAAGTATAGGATTAATAAAAGCGTTGTCTGGCTGCAATGAAACGAATCGGACATCACCACTGTTTTAAAAACGGAGTAAAAGTTTTTCAGTGGGGGTTGGGAAGTACCCAGGAGTGGATGACTATTTGGACTCTACCATTCTGCCTTCATCTCCACCCTCTCACACTGTAGTGTGCTTCAAACTGAAGCTTCTAAGAGGTGTCTGGAAACAGCACAAGGAGTATTACTTAATATGCATGTGATTTTGAAGTGCAGTTTTTCCATTGCTGCATGTTTTTCACTTTTATGACCTCAAAATATTTGTGAGTCAGTATGGAAACAGATAACACACACACACACACAATTTAAACACTCATAGTGATGCATAACACAGAACTAACTAGTGCTGTTAACCTAATTAAAACTCTGAGCACTTTCTCTATTCCGTATACTCTCTCCCTCTCTCTCTCTATTGTTGTGTGCTTGCTTTTTCGTGTACGCTCCCATGACACCCCATCATGCACACGACCTGTGGGTAACACTTTTTTGAACGATGCAGTGAATGAAACGTCCCTGACCACACATATACCACACAGAAGGTGAATCGTGGGTCAATCAAATGTTTATCTCCCGTCTTGTTTTCTGCTTTCTGCCTTACCAAGAACCTCATTTAAATAATCCTTCAGAGTGTTTAATAATAATAACAAGAGAACACAAATAAGTTGTGCATTTATGTGTCACGCACTGAAACCTTTTTCTGCACGTCGAGAAACCCACTGAAAGAATTCACAACCTACTGTCTGTAGAGGGTTACAGGTATATCTGGGTCACCCTAAGAAAGCATGAAGTGATAAAGTATCTCAAGTGTTGAGCTGGTTTTTAAGGTAAATTTAGACGTGCTCTACAGAATGAAACACATGTAGCACTAACAGTATCAAATAAGTGACTGTGGTTACTGCCTCAAACACAAGTAAGTAAGGTATTTTACCTGCTGTTCTCTGCACATAAAACTTAGGCCCAGACAAAATCTGCTGTTTTTTGTTTACACCTTTTTCACAATCTGTGGACTTCTGTTGAAGGAATTTAAACAAGATGTGCTGCTTTTAGCTATTTAAAGAGGGTCTTTTTTGGTAGCTGAGAGCATCATCAAATAAAATATTTTTACGTTTTTATTCGAACTTTCAAACAGCTTTTCGGTTGAGTTCTGTGTCTTTGTGGGTCTGTACTGTGAACACTGAACATACCCCAAAATCTGACTGGGTACAGAAAAGATCAAGGTCCAAAAGACGTGACAGAGCATGGAGGAGAAAAGAGGAAGGTGCTTTCCAGGAGCACGTTCTGCAGCTGTGTTCTTGTACTACAAGGAAAAATGTCCCTTACAGGGATTTTCCTCATCTGATCACCTGTATGAAGGTCAAAGGTTATTTTAAACAGGTAACAGGGCAATAAGTAATTCATCTACACAATATAGATTTACCCTTGTCAGGGAACAGTCTCATAGCGTTGGCTAACATTCTCTTAAAGTTATCAGAAACCGTTGTGCAGTAACGTTAATAGAATGTTTTTTTAATGTTATATATCATATACATATACAACCACTAACGAAAACGTATCTGAACTTATATGTATACATATAAATGTATTTCATAGCATGAAACAATGTTTTACTTACGGGGAAATTAATAAAATAAAGATATAAAATGGAAACATATAAAGTAGTTTATATTTTGGCTCGAGTTAACGTTTCATTAACCCACAACAATAATAATTTAATAAAAAATTAAAACGCAAGCATATAAAAGCAAGGCAAATCCAAGTCCCTTAGACAAGGTAAGCAGCAATGAACGTCCATTTTTTAACATTAAAACATCAAAATTGTAAGTAAACGTTGTCTCTTAATGCGCATGCGCACCTTACGTCTGACGACTGTCAACATGGCGAGTGTGGAGTGAGACGCACACCTCAACTTTACATTGAGAATTGTTTTCTTGCTCCTTTAAACCTGTTTACGTGAAAGAAAGTCGTCGAAAAAAACCATGTCCCGCCACAGGAATGTACGAGGTTATAACTACGACGAAGGTAGATACAGTATGAAACGGTATATTACACCCGGTGTATGTTGAATGGGCCTGAATGTTTTCTGGTCAGCTGGTTTATTTGCTAGTCTGCTGTCGTGTCACCGTTTCACATGGAAACAGCTGGACTGTACACCTGTCGTGTGTTAAACAGTGATCGGGTTAACTTGATGTAAACTTAATATCTGATAACAGCAGCATAGCCGACAAATTCATGACATTTTGATTGCATACTTCTGTATTATTTTGATGATTGTGAATCAGATATTGTCATTGTACGAGTATAGCTCATATAAGGAATAAATGCTGATGTATTTATTTTTAAGTATATGAGTTAATAGTATCTTTGGCAACACTTTACAATAAGGCTGGATTTGTTAACAATAGTTAACTAGTTAACGTGAACTAACAATTAACAGTACGTATGCAGTACATAGCAGTCTTAGTTACTGTTAATAATAAACAATTACTAATACAAAACATGACATAATAACATTAGTAAATGCACAGTGAACTAACATGAGCGATCTTTGACGAGCTTATTAACTAACATTAACACAGATTAATAAATAATGTAAAAATATTGTTGGTATATGTTAGTTAATGCATAATGTTAATGAATAGAGGCTTATTATAAAGTGTCTAAAGCATATCTTTAGTACTGTCAGTATTGTTTGTAACAGGTGTGTTTTGGGCCTTTGTGTGTGTTGTGAATACAGAGGTTTACGCTCTGATTGGACGGTTGGCTAATATGGTTCAGTGTGACGTCATGTTCTGTGCTTTCTTTCCGACATATAGACTTTGAGGATGATGACATGTACGGACAGTCAGTGGAAGATGATTACTGCATTTCACCTGCCACTGGTTTGTGCTCTCAATTTCATCTTATTCGTGTGACTTCAAAAATGAGCAAATTCTTATAAGTGTGCTGGTCATATAGTATTATGAAACATAAATGTGCAACATTCCTGACATTACCTGTGCAGTTTATTATTAATAACTGCATGTATTAATACTGTATTAATAGCTGTATAGCGCTTTATTTATTACGATGTGGCTGGTTTAGGTATTTAAATTACATGTATTTAACTTAAAAAAACAGGCAAACTACAGCGTATTATAAAATATGGGTTTATTCGAATTGGAAAAAATGTATAGAAAAACAAAGCACCGAAAATGAAGCATATATTGGCTACATTGTAATCAGTTATTAATATATCAGTAAAGTTATCTGTGGTACATTCTATTAAGGTCACTGGCTAGTGTCATCCAGAACAGTTTCATAGATCAAAATGCTTGTTTTCATATTAAACATCACAAACTCGTGAGCTGTATTATATTAGTGTTGATTTGTGTGTGTGTGTCACGATGATTTTTGTGGCCCACAGCCGCACAGTTCATCTACTCGCGTCAAGACTCACGTCAGAGACACGTGGAGCCGCTGGAGGAGGCGGAGTTTGAGGAAGAGGAGGAGATGCCCCTCTCTCCTGCCATCACACACACGCTCAGCCCTCTGGAGCAAGGTATCCCTGACACACTTGCTTTCCATGACTCTGTTTCGCTTTATAGACTTAAATCTCTGTACACACATATTGTGTTTGGACAGGTCGGTTGTATTCCTGTTTGGATCAAATGAGAGCGGTTCTGGGAGACTCGGTTCCAGACTCCACGCTCACCCAGGCAGCTCTGAAGTTTGACTATGATCCTCAAAAAGCTCTTGACTTCATTCTGACCGCGGAGTGCATCGACACACACACCCCTGCAGCCAGAACCAGCCCACAGCCAGATGCCCCCACCTCCACACCTGCACCCCCGCAAGGTACACATACCATTACAGCCAAAACCAACCAACATCACCAACTAAAAAACTCCCTACACTTCCTTATAGTCACTGCTTACCCAAAATACATCGGTTCTAGTTCCACTTAAAACCGTGTTCTTTTATCAATATTAATATGAAATGAGAATGAATATCACTGCATCAAAACCACAAAAAAAATCACCCAAAGTTGGCATGAAAAACTCCGGGGGTTTTCCAAAACCGGGGCGAACCTAAAGCTTTTCGAAGTGTTTTTGTTTCAGAAGCTGAAACGGTACAGCATTCTGTAATTAAGTTTATTAATATATCAAATATAAACATATGTATAACGTATTGCCTTTTTTCTTTCTTTCTCTGTGGTCCCGGCTGACCAATAAACTTCGCTCAACAACTTCACCCCCTCCAAAACTGTCTGTGACTGCAACTGGCCATCGTAAGGTAAGGAGACAGATTTCCTTCTTCACACGGCAGCGCTAAGACTGTAAAACACACTCTAGCTGCAAGCAAACCTCTGAAACAGAACCCTGTGCAGTCTTTTAACCTCAGTGATTTGTTATCCATGTCTGAGCCGAATGAGAACAAATCTACCACTTGGTTTTCTCACCCTGGTCTGGGGAGCTTGGCCAAAGATAGAGTTTCAAGTCCGAATTTGAGCAAGTCAGATGAGGGTCAATCTACAACTTTAGGAGTAAGTTCACTGGCCCAGCTAATAGCTCAGCATGAACAGAAGTGTCTTAATGTCCCCCCACTTGTCCCTTCATTGAATTACATTGTCCCCCCCTTACTACCAGTGTCACTCAAGGTCCCAAAGTTCCTTTTGGTTCTTGTCCAGATCTAACTGTCCCTTTATCTGCAGCTCTGTCTCAAGGTCCTAGTGCTCCACCCATGCCTAGGCTCTCTTTGTTGGTTCTGGTGCATCTTTCTCTAGTTCTGGTTTATCTTTGGGTACCTCTATACCAGCTAGTCTGGGTGTAACATCCACCTCATCTTTTCTAACTTGCTCTCTTAGTAGCCTGACGCTGCAGGACTCTCAGGTGTCCGTCCCTCTCCCCGTGTTATTAGGAAGTTTGAGCACTGTCCTGCAAAATAGTCGGCCGTTGGGAATACATGGGCCTGACAAGACCTGTGAGGTCACAGGTCAGGTGGGAAGCCTTTCATTGGCTGAGCTAATTCAAGAGCATCAGGGCAGCAGTCCTAAACTCTATGAGTCTTTGCCAGGACTACAAAACACACGTGATTCGCACACAAATGGTACTTAAAACAATACGCACAACAACAACTCTGCGATTGTTCATTGCAGTGATAGATCTTTTACAAAAGCTCCGCCTGGATTTGCAGGAGCACCATCCCTCCGATCTTCTATCCCAACACCAAGTTTACCAGCAACAACTCACAGCATGTTCTACATCCCATAAAGTGGAACATAACACAAGGCTGATTTGTCGGCCATTAGACAAACCTGTAGCTTCTGTACCCAAGCCCCGGCCCCTAAGTTTAAATCAAAATGTTGATCTTAGCACGCTAATGTCCCAAACATCGCCCAGAGTTTCTTCAGGTCTCCAAGACTGTCGCTCGGCAACTCTTTTGAGCTTTATCAGCATCTCCAGTAGTCAGAAGAAACGTGTATTTGCAAAGCCGTCAGTGTTTGCGTTAGCGATTTGTGCGCGTGCGAGAAAAACAAAGAGTCTGTGCGTCCGAACAAGGCATGATGCTTTCTTATTTAGCAAACAGATGGAAAGAGTGAAAAAACGAGTGCAGTGCGCACCCCTTCATCACATCAACCCGTTTTCGTTCGACACGCCCCTCTCCAGATGACGTTGTCATAGCGAATCAAAGAAAAGCTTTTACTCGAGAGTAACAAAATCAGTTTTTGTACACCTCTGTCTTTGTTGGTAACCAGTGTTTTAAATGTAAAGACTCAAACAACTTTATTTTAAGTATGAGCACTTGAAAGTCATGTTGGGGAGTTTCATGATCGTATTATTTAGTGTTTATGATAGTATTCTTTAGCATATAAGTGCTTACGGTAAGACATTACGTACATACAGTTCCATACAGTCATACAGACGTTTTTAAAAACCGAGACTTAACCGAGACACTGCATGTAAATATATTTATAGTGTTTTAGTGTTTAAATATCACACAGATGTGATTTTTGTCTTTAATAAAGAAATGTAGTGTTACTTTATTATTTTTACCAGTATTATTTTTACCAGTATTATTTTTAAATACTAATATCTTATAGATTTCCATATAGGTTTATTTCTTTGGTTTTATATTTTCAGGATCTCTCTTTAATTTTTTCGTACTTTGTGTAGTTTTGACCAGCGACAGATGAAATGCTATATGAGTCTATATATGAAGACATGGAAAACAACACAGAGAGAGAAAACTGAGGGAAAACGACAGAAACGTCTCCACAGCTGTTGTGTTGTGTTTTGAAAAGAGCAGCTTTGGTTCACCACACACACACACACACACACACAGAAACGGGGGACATTTGGGTTCGGGGGACACCTGGAGTTTTTCCCGTTGTGTTTGTTGCCACACGCCGGTACAAACTCAGCACTGTAAAGATGTCTTTTAGTTATTATAATCCATGTTTAGTAAACGCCTTCTGTTTTAAAATATATATATATATATATATGCTGAATTGTAGGTTCTTTTAAAGCACTGGTGTGCATGTGGTGTCAGAAGTCGGTACAGATTGTGAAATGAAGATTTCCCGGTTTCATTTCTGAGATTCATGATGGTAAGTGTGTGTCTGTGGGGGCAGAGGTCTCCATGGGTGTGTTACATTGTGGTGTGTGTCACCTACATTTGTGTACATTATGTGCATGTAAAACAGAGAGTCTTTGTGGCCGCATGAAGGTGTTGACACACCCAGATTATATTGATTTTGCTTTCATTGTGGTACACCATCAACTAGAGAAGACACACACACACACACACACAGATCTGAAGATGGTCTGAAAACAGACAGACACACACACACAGTTCTGAAGATGATCTGAAAACTGACACACACACACACACCTGAAGATGGTCTGAAAACAGACAGACACACACACAGTTCTGAAGATGTTCTGAAAACTGACACACACACACCTGAAGATGGTCTGAAAACAGACAGACACACACACAGTTCTGAAGATGATCTGAAAACTGACACACACACCTGAAGATGGTCTGAAAACAGACACACACACACACAGATCTGAAGATGGTCTGAAAACACACACACACACACACAGACCTGAAGATGGTCTGAAAACAGACACACACATATACACACACACACAAATCTGAAGATGGTCTGAAAACAGACACACACATACACACACACACAGATCTAAAGATGGTCTGAACACAGACACAAACACACAGATCTGAAGATGGTCTGAAAACACACACACACAAACACGCAGTGCGCAAGCATAGACTCATAGATTAACTCAGTCTTCTCTAAAACAGTATAATCCTAATATTAATTTGTAAAGAGGCTGTAAATCCATCAATTATTTGGGATTATTCCGGATTATTCAGGATTTAATAAACATCACAACTAAAGAACATTCTGTTTTTGTTGATAATGTACATTGTGTAAGGCCTAAGGTTGTAAACATTTAGTCTCTGCCCATTTCTATAGTTTAAAATTGTTTCCTAACTGTATATAAACTGTATCTGTGTTGTATCTTACACCATTGGCAAATTAGTGGGTAGAGCTGTGCTGTTTTTTTCCTTTTTTTTAAACTGTTGCCTTGCGGACAATGAAACGGGTGCAGAAATCCCACAAACTTGCATTGAGGGGACCACAACCTCATACAGACCCATGTCGGTAAGCAACCACCAAACACACCCCAGCAGAGCACTGAAAAGCCAAAATCGAAAACTATAGTAACTGTGCAACAACGGCCTGGCATTGTAGTGGCAGACACCACACGCCAAAATCTTGATACCTTCACAGATGCTCGACTAACAAACTGGATTTCTCTCTTTGTTTTCCAATCGAATGGATGTTCTGTATTTTGTTTTAAAAACTACCAGATAAAAAAAAATTTAAACGCTGCCGACCGTTTTTGTTATTGTCAGTATTGATGTTTCTTTCTCAGTCATACGCGCTCGTTAACCCTTTGTTTGCCACGCCGAGCGTGGGTGTAAAAAACATGAAAATCTGCTGTCAGCTGTCTTTCACCCCCTCCCTTTCTTAATCTGTCTCTCTGCTTTCTGACCACCTTAAGTCATCTGTCCCTTTTCCCCTTCATCTCTCTCTCGTTCTGCCTTCTATCATCGCCCACACAGGAAAGAGTGACGGGTGTTCAGCTGGCCCTGCTGCTGCTCTTTGCCGTTCTCTCCCTTTTTTGCACTTTGTGGCTTTTTGCAGAACTGGTGATATGTCACAGTGTCTGTGCTGCGAGACACAGCAGTACATAGATTGGTCAGAAAGACAAAAACGAGGTTAGTGACCCTGTTGAGAGTACAGATTATCAATACAGAGCGTTGCCTGCTGGTTTTCTTTTCTCGTTTCCTGCTCTTTGCTTCCCCTTGAGTCGTGTCAAGAAGCAGGTGATGATTTCTGACGATGTGAATTCTGACGATGTGAATTCGTGAGTTCACATTGACACAAAGCTTCAGTCCTGGAGTTTTCTGATCAATCCGAATTCTACAAGCTTTATGAGGTGTAGCAACCTGATATTGTAAAAAAACGGAATTGGAACTGATTTGATGTTCTCTGAATACAATATAATTTATTATTGTATTTAAAGGGTACAGTGGCCAGTAATTATCATGAGACATGGTGTAAATATGCCAGATTTAGCCATGCATGCTAATTTTCATCCGTGGTCCCGGGCAGGTTGATGGTGAAAGTCCAAAAACACGCTTATTGTCCAGAAGAGCCAAACCCTGTCTGAAGTCACTCTGATGTTCTGCTCCCTGCATGACAACAATATCACTAGCAAAAAAATAAAGAAAAATTAGCACACGTCTTCTCACGCCAGTGGATCAATGTAGCGCTCATTCTACTTGCAGGATGAGTTGTCTTTTAGGCCTTTGTCACCCTTTGTTGTTTTTGTGTTCGCAGGAGATTAATAAGACACATTAGCTCAGTGTGTAAGTGCATCTGTCAGGTCGTGTGTTGACCTGTTGCATGTGCCGGTCTGTGACTGAAGGTTTTCAAGAGGACAGGCATTGTTTTCAAGAGGTGTGTACGGGCACAGCCGTACGTGAGAAAATCTGTAACAGTTCGTGAGGTGTCGTGAACCGAGGACATCTGAATCGTGGTAGTAAAGTGAGCTTACTGGGATTTCCTGTAGTAATGCTTTACTCAAACCCTAAAATAACTAGCTACTTTTGGAAAAGCCGTGAATGAACTATTATTAGATGAAGATGATGTTGGTTGTTGGTGTTTTGGAAAGAAATGTTTTTTTTTGTATGGGGGTTTTTATGGCGCTGGGTTTCATCAGGACCTGTTGCGCTAGCGCCCCCCGCTGTGACCAAATGCTAGTGCAACACATTTGGCCTTCCAGACCCGTTTACTCAGACTGTGTAATTTATGGAAGACGCGATTTGACCAGAATCCATTTGAAGAAAAACTCTTCACCTCTCTGCAGCCCGTGAGCTCCACCTGAAATATTCATGCATTTTCTACCAGTAGACCTACAAAAGCATGATGGACATTCTTACGCTTCTGTCATTGTATTGGTCTTTGATTTATAATGCGCACAGGGTCCGTGGGGGTATGAGAGAGCAACACAGTATGAACACAGAGATGTGCTTGGAGTACCATACGTGTGTTTTAAAAGAGATTATCAGGAAGGATCATGTCTCTAGTATTTGGTTAGGCCAGGATCCGTTTGTCTAGGAAGAACTCATTTACATATCCTGAAGGGTGTGTTGGATTGTTTTTGTGAAGAGTTTTGTTCTGTTGTATTTCTCGTTGTCGTCACAACTGGATGATGCTCAACAAAGCTGGCTTGGCTCCAGCGTTTACACGCACAATATTGCCAAACCACAAATGGACTGTTTAGAAAATAGAAAAAGTGAGAAAAGAGATTAAGGAAATGGAGGAGAAATAAATGATAAATAATAGAATACGCTGTTTTTAAATGCCAAAAATGGTAGATACAACATAAGCATGTAAGTGACAGATGGTGGTCTGGTGAGGTTTGTTATTGTTGACTGGTGTTACATACATTGACCCTCACATGACACACAGATGCATGACTAGCTGGTCAAAGGATCATCTTTCTCACCTAGAATGATTATTTTCCATCATCTGTCATCTGTGTGGCTGTCTGGCAAGATTTTTACACAAATGAGTGATTTTATTTGTTGATAAAAGTTGTCTTGTTTTATCAGAACGTGTCTGTATTTGATCTTTTTTAGGGAAGCGCATTTTTTTATTCAAAATGCATTTTTTATTCTTTTTAAAAGTGCTTTAGAGTTTTAGCCCTTTGTTCTTTGTTTTTGAATGTGGCAGCAGAAAACCTCTCGGGCGAGTGTATCTGAAGATATGTGTGTGGGTGTGGTTTGTGTGTTAAGTGTTGCTAAGCGCGTGTGTGTTTAGATGGTAGATATGTTGTGTGGGTGTGTCTGATTGTCTGTGTGTGTGTGTGTGTGTGTGCGCGAGCAGGTGAACTGATATTTACTTTCCCCGGCACTTCCTGTCCCCGTAACAGGTGTGTGTGAGTTATCATGTGTGGCTCTGTTCCTAATACGTTGTTACACAAAGCAAATGTTCGTAAAATCACACAATGTTTTCCCTGAGTGAATCGGCCTTCTTCTCCTGACATGTTTTTCCTGTTCTTTAATTGTCTTCTCGTTATCTCTATCTCTGTTTGACTGGTTGAATTATTTTAACACATTAACCCTCCGTGTGCTGGATGTGCACAGTCAGTATGGGAGTGCGAGTGACGTGCCAGAGTTAACCCTTTCCTGGCCAGAACGTTTTCTGCTCAGCATGAGATGACTGGCTGTGGCTGTCTCCGTTCAAACGGCTGTACTGCTATGACGAGACGCGGTGTTCACGCTAACGCCATTTACTTTATAGGGTCAGAAACGCAGTTGTCTCTCATCCTGCGTTTGTTTCTCGTCCCATCCCCCCTTCTCAGGCTCCGCGAGTCTGTTTTGGTACAGCGTGGAGGAGTTGACTCATGAACTTCAGAAAGATAGCAAAGAAACGAGGCTCAGCACATGTATCGGGCGCTGACACACACATCTGCACATCTGAGAATGAGTAACATCTTATACTGTACCAAACAGGAAGCTTGCTTTCATAAAAAAGACACTTTCATACGATTTGACGCATAGTGGAGCGCCAAAAAAATAGGATGAAAACTGCTCGCTCATGTAGATGTGTTCGGCTCTTATTTGTGTGCGAAAAAATATTATAACGGACACACAGGTTGCTTGACTTGTTGGTTTAGGTTACATGAAAGTTCCAAGAACGTTTTGAGGGGGCAGTGGTGGCCTAATGGTTAGACAGTATGACTTCTAAACCAAAGGTCACAGGTTCTCAATGTTGTTTATCTGTTTTTGAGTTGTGTGCGCCCTAATTTAGTGTATGCATACTGTCTTCTGCATTCTAGTCAAAGCACGGGATGCACCAGAAAGTCGAGTCGAAACGGAGGTTGTCCCGAAGATCGCTCGTATGACTGTATCAGGCAAAAAACAGACCATGGGCTTTGATGTGCCAAGGTAAGAGATTCGTCCTCATAACAGAAAGATTGAGGGTTCAAACGCCCATAAAAGGCAAATCATGGACTATGTAATTTATCACAGTTTTTTGCTCATGTACAAAGCGTTTAACCTTAGGCTAGAAAAGATTTTGGTCTAAATCACTTTGTATGAATTGTACTTTGTATAAAAACTGTAAATGTAAAACTGAAAAGCAGCGTTTCATCAAACTCCCCGTTAGGAAAGTTTCTGAACTCGGCGGCCATCTTTGCAGCGCCTCCGGACAGCTATGAGAAAAGACAGATATCTCTCAAATCGCTGACTAAAGTCACAATAAAACACTGTATTTCAGATTAACTATACAACCCTAGATGAACAGTATCACAAATGCTCTTTCTTAAGCTCAAATTGCGATATAAAAACCATTTTTAAGATCATTTCAGGTATTGCGCAGGCGCAGTGTCCCTCGCGACATTCTGTAGAGAGCTCCTCTGAGTAGAACTGTGGTATCTTGGTAATTCTATAATCTTTGATTGCATTCTCCATACCAGCCTCATGTTTGTGAGTCTGTTTGCATTGCATTGTGGGACAGCAGAAACCACAGAGCTGCCTGGTGCCTGTAGATTAATCTCACGCTCGCAAACACTAACCCACAACCCATCACTCCCTCTCCTGCAGCCACAGATCACACCCACCGAGCTTAATAAGAAGGGTTTGGGGTTTCTGCAGGTGGGGCAGCCATAGTTTTACCATTGAGTTCAACTGAGTGCAACATTGATATCAGATGACCCACGATAAAGGTTTTACACAATCTTTCCGTTTGATTAAAGGCCGGCAAAAACAGCCCAGCGCATAACAAAATCTTTTTAAAATATTTGTGTGTAGTTCAAAATGACTTTCTGAGATAAAACAATAGACTTTAAAGCTGCAGTCAGTAACCTTTTCGGGGTTAAAAATGAACAAAATGCTGTGTTACAAACAGAGATGGCGATCAGACAAAAGTTCAGCTTGCAGTTTCAGTCAGGGTGTAGTAGATTGTATTTACTTTGGCATGAACAAAAGGAGGCTGTGACTTCTTTCCCTCATCCATGAGATTTAGCCTGAGGTCTGTTGTATTTAAGAAACGGTATCATTGCACACTATTACCTATGGTACCCTGGGGTAACTTTTGCTGTTGTCTCCAAAGTGCTGAAGAAAATGGTGTTGTTGCACCATCAGTTCGTAGAGGGCCGAGCCCCGAGTTCATCGCCCCTCCAGCCATAGAGACCCCGTCCAAACCAGCGTGTGTGTCTGAAGACCCGCCCACCCCAATTCAACCTCGTGCGACTGGAAAGAGCAAACAGCAGCTCAACATCCGTGCCGAACTGGAGAAGAGACAGGGAGGAAAACCGTTACTTAACTTGGTCGTCATAGGTACCGCATCATCTGTCTATCAGATTTGTGTGAGATGTGTTGCCTGAAGTGGGCTTGTGCTATTTTTCTGTAGCCTAAAGCACACAATTTTCCGAGAGGCTAGCAATAGCAAGCTAGCGTTGAACGCATAAGATCCGCCCCTCCCTTCATATATATAAGTATATAAATATTTTAGACCACTGCTAAAAGAGACCTTTAACAAGCCTAACAGAAAACGTTTCTGGGAAAAAAAAGGCTCGCCCTGCCTTTAAGTGTCCAGCTACTTTTTGATTACACTGTATATAAAGTGACTTTGGAGAAACGTTTTGTGATTGTGTGTGTGTAGGTCATGTAGATGCTGGTAAAAGTACTCTCATGGGCCATGTGCTGTACCTGCTGGGGAATGTTAACAAGAGAACCATGCATAAGTACGAGCAAGAGGCCAAGAAAGCAGGCAAGGCATCTTTTGCTTATGCATGGGTCCTGGATGAGACAGGAGAGGAGAGAGACAGGTGTGTTTAACACACACACACACACACACACAGCTATACATCCTAGATGTCCCCAAAGGAAAATTGTGTTTGATTCGGTCAACTTTTGTCGTCAAAATTTAAAAGGATGGTTCACTCAAAATGTCCCATTTCCCATTTACTCACCCTCATGTCTGTACAGTGGAGGCCAATGGGTGCCACTGTTGTTGGGTTACCAACATACCTCAAAATATCTTCCTCAGAAGCAAAAAGGTCAAACAGGTTTGGAATGACATGAGAGGTGCAAATGATGGAAGAATGTTTCATTTTTTGGGTGAATTATTCCTTCAGGAATGTACAGTACACACAGATGTGTTTATTCTTTTCCACAGACCTGTTGTGTTTTGTAAAATGATTGTGTTATGAAATAAATGCCACATGCATTCATGTAAACTAACTTTCTGTCTCTCAACACAGAGGAGTGACTATGGATGTAGGCATGACAAAGTTTGAGACAAACTCTAAGGTTGTCACTCTGATGGATGCGCCCGGACACAAAGACTTTATTCCGAACATGATTACAGGTGCCGCACAGGTACTGTATGAGCTTAGACCCATCAGGATACCCTTTGTCCTGTTAATTTTCGGTTGTTCATTTTCGTTCGTGATGTCTTGTGAAAGTGTCAATGAAACTTTGTGGATTTGGGTGCTGCTGCCGCAAGTACTGCGAGTATGAGTGTGTTTGTTTGGATTTGGCTGGTACGTACAAATCAAATGAATGAAATTAGTCACATTGTACGAGCCAGATTTACTCACTTCCTGCTGACAGTCTGCTGAGAAAGGGCTTTTTGGGTCGAGTGTGTGGGTGGGTGTGTCTTGCAGGTGGGTGTGTCTTGGTTCTAAACCATTACTGTATGTTGTCTGATGTTGAAATTGTTGTGACTAAGCAGTATTGATTAGGAAGATGTGAGATTTTCAATGCTCTGCCATGTAAAGTATGTAAGCGAAGAAGTAACGTCATTGCTTGTTGAAGGTCTTTCTTAAAGTGTGTTTTTACGAAATGTTTTTTGATGTTTATGTTTGGTGGACTCCGCATGCTTTCTTGTTATATATGCTGTTTCAGTACAATCTCAAGATTCAACACAAATAAAATTATGGATGTAAAATTGTGACCCGTGCTGGCCAAATGAGTCACAATGAGCAAATGTACAAAATAAATCCTTGTTATTTTTCTATGCTCCATTAAAATACTTGTTGGAGTATGAATGAGCTACACGTGTCTGAAGCGCCAGTCATCGAGAAGAGAGCAGAAAAAAACAGCATTTTTAATGGGTTATTAAAACAAAGGAGAGATTGAGGAAGGTTCACCTACTAGAAAACATACAAATAAAGTAAATTTTAGATGTTTAATTGCTATTTGGAGAATTGGGGTCACTAGTCACAGGCTTAACGGACTTGTATTTGTGAAAACCTCAAATTAGACCAAGACAGACATTTTTGCTCGTTTGGCCTGTTGCTTAAAATTAGCCTGTGTGCATTCCGACTCCGCAGGTCACAATTAATTGTGAACGTTAGTAGGTAGTTTCATTTGACATAGACTTGTTTGAAACATCTGAAGCATGACAGAGTTTGTTTGTCCTATTTGTTCGTACTACTCATAGTTGCAGGTTTTGTCATTCTAATGTGTGTGTGTGTGTGTGTGGCGTTTGTGTGTCTGTGATGGCAGGCAGATGTTGCCGTGTTAGTAGTGGATGCCAGCCGCGGGGAGTTTGAGGCTGGGTTCGAGGCAGGTGGGCAGACCCGTGAGCACGGCCTGCTGGTTCGATCCCTTGGAGTCACACAGCTTGCCGTCGCTGTCAACAAGATGGACCAGGTGGGTAACCATGGTGACCACAACAGCATGCAGTAACCACGGCAATGTCAATCATTTTTTCATTTACGTCTGAGAACTCTGTTGTAGTTTCTCTCCCACCACTCTTCTCATCTGTGTGTGTGTGTGTGTGTGTTTGCAGGTGAATTGGCAAAAGGAGAGATTCCAGGAAATTGTCTCTAAGCTTGGTCACTTTCTGAAACAAGCTGGTTTCAAGGTAACGTGTGTGTGCGTGTGCTAAGTGGTTAATATGTTTTTCCACCCAGAAATGTAACAAACCTTGTTTCGGAAATTAGTAGTAGGTGTTAGTTTCATTTGTACAATCTTCACAACATCTTGTATTTTGTGCAAATGTCTGTTTGTGCATTATGATAAACTAAGAGTTTATCTGATCAATGACGCATCCACAAATCCAGTTTATATCTAAACGATACGTGAACGATGTGTTTTCTTTTTAATTTCTCAATTGTTTTCTCATTGGCACAATATCTGAAAAATCAGAGATGACATTGTCAGATGGGTCACAGCTGGTGGTCATGGGTTCGATTCCCGGGTTATCTTAAATGCGCTGCAAGTCGCTTTGGATAAAAACATGTGCCAGATGCATAAATGTAACTAAATGTAACTTGTCAGTCAAATGATAGAATGCCTAAGTTAATGTATGCCTGCATGCCTGATTTTT
>JAZGTI010006792.1:3714-22774 GCA_036877585.1 Botia kubotai | reverse complement strand
ATGCCCGATGTTTCAGTAATTAAAAACTGCCAACCTAGTCAATACATGTAGGCGCGCTTGACGCGTCAAACCACGCCCCCTACGCGAAAACCCCATCCCGGAGCCATGACTCACGTCTCTGGCTCGATTTCATTGGTCAATCCGGTTACGCGGTCACCCGAGAATAAATTTAGCAATAATAAGCTTTCCAGCTGTAATATATGGTTTGTTAGCATAGAACAATTTTTGAAAAAATCTCCTTTAAAGTTGTTCAAATGAAGTTCTTAGCAATGCATATTACTAATAAAAAATTAAGTTTTGATATATTTACAGTAGAAAATTGACAAAATATCTTCATGGCACATGTTCTTTACTTAATATTCTAATCATTTTTGACACCGTTTTATTTAATTTGTAAATTGTTATGCTGTGTAGCCAATCAGCGCTGTGATATAGTTGACCAATGAAATCGAGCCAGAGACGTGAGTCATGGCACCAGGGTGGGGTTTTCGCGTAGAGGGCGTGGTTTGCGCTTAACCGGTTTAGGAAAAGAAATGACGCGCTTCGCGGAACGGTTTCAATATTCATGAGCCAATCGTTCACCATAGTAGGTTTTATGATATCGCGTTTCATTGCTACACCCAGGTGGACGACCGATTTGTTAGGTCTGAATCTCTGAACAGGTGTTACCCTGTTCAGGAGAGGGTAAGGCCACGACGTTTTTGTAAACAAATTTGTTTCCTGAAACAAAGCAAATAACATCACGGCTAAACTATGAACGTCTTCAACTGCTCTCTGGAAATCATTGAAAGAAAAGCTCCACTCTAGAGTTACTAAACTAATATTTAAAGGTAAGACGTTTGATACGTTCCTTAATTCTTTTGATTACGACGATCAGAAAGTGTTTGTCCTATTAATGAATTGAAGTTGTTTAATAAAGAAAAAACGGTCCAACATTACCATTCGGAAAAAAACGACTCAGCGTCGAGCTATGTTGACCCTTTCATTAAATTTTGCGTATTATCAAACATTTAAATATGCTTTGAAACGTGAAACCGAAAGTTCATGTTAGTTAATGTGTCTTCCCCCCACAGTTAAATAAAAATGCTCATGTTTGTTCTCCTGCTGTGTCATCTAACTTCATGTGGACACTGTGCGTGCATGACAAACACCCTGCAGTTAGAAGCTGACCCCGACAGTAAAGGTGGGCAATGCTTTTCAACACAGCTCATGGTCGAAGTACACTCTCCAATAACTTACGTTACCGTCAGGATTTAGTACACGCTAACATGTTGTTCGGGTGCCGTCATGCCAATTGTTACAGTTTACTACGGTCGATAGATTCGTTTAAGTTTATGCTGAGACCTAATGAGATACGGCCACGAGTTTGGTGTAATGATGACCATTTTCAGTTCTTCACTTGATTTTTTTTTTATCAGTTGTTTGGTTAATAAAACATGTTTTTTATTAATTATGTAAAGCTGATCATTTATACTTTTATAATAATTAAAACAATAATAATGTTACGTTTAATTATTGGGTAACATTATATTTTCAGTTTTTATAAGTTTATAAGTTTCAGTTTTTTGTAGTGTTTGTAGTGGACCAGGAGGCCAACACCTTTTTAGGGCGCCACCTGTTGTTCAACCGTTTCGACTTTGAGATCTTCACTCCAGGTAATCTGGAGAGAGAGTGTAATGAGGAGATATGCAACTACGAGGAGGCTCGGGAAGTCTTTGAGAATGTCGCTGATACAGTTGAGTAATCCCTTTATTATAAAATATTATTGACTAACAAAACAGATTTGTACAATTGGTAACATGTAAAATGCCGTGTGGATTTAAGGTGTAAAATTGTTAAGAAATATTATAAATTCTACACCATTTCAAGGTCACAAATACAATCTAAGTGAATTTGTGACATTGAACATGTTAACTCCTTTATTCAAAAGTTATGATTTCCCTGCTTTTATTATAGCACATGCTGTGGGGAACAAAGATAAGTACGTTTTGCTGTGCATGCTGTGAAATTACCAGATATCAAGAAATCAAATGATTATCTTTGTAATAAAATAATTTTAAGATGCAAATGCAATGCAAAAATATAAATGTAAGCTAGAAGTATTATCACTTATCTGTTCTTAATTGGCTTTTTTTTTAACAAACTGTTGCTGATTTCAGTCTGAACATGCATTTAATTTGCTTGCTCTTTTGATTTGACAGAATGCTTTTTGGAGGACATATACAGAGGGTAGGTTACATCAGTGTTCTGCAAATACCACTGTAGAACCTGACAGAAATATCCTTTAAAGCCAGAAGAGATTCATAAAATGGCTCCCCTTGAACACATAATCAGAAACAAACTAAAATGCTCCATACGGTGCATCCTCAGTCAAATATTTCTACTGTCTACGTAAAGAAAGCTGTTGAACCAGAGTGTTTTAGAAAAATATTTGAATATTACCTGTTTGTTAAAGTGCCATCTTATTTGTTGTGTTTGTCTAGATAAAAGAAAAATTGTTTCTGGATAGTATTTTTAATAAGTCAGAATGAGCATATTTTTTAAAATTAGTATTTATAATTTTCACATTCCATTAAAAACATGATTTGTTGGAATTAGGACCAAAAATGAATGAACTACCTGTCTAAAGGATTATTAAAACAAAGGAAAGATTTAGGAAGATTCAGTCTCAGAAAACGTGCAAATAAAGATAATTTTATATGTTTAACCACTATTTGGAACAGTGTGATCGCTAGACAGGGGCTTAATTAACTCATTTTGGTGAAAACCTGAAACCAAAATTTACATATAGCTCAATTAGCCTGTGCACATTACAATTTTGCCGGCACAGGTCACATATTCAGTTTCAAAATAATTCATGAATACATTTTTACTCGTAGATAAAGGCGAATACCAGTCAAAAGTTGATGTTACAGCATTGCTGGTGGGCATCATCACAGCTGGGGTCTTTATTATTATAGTTGGCCTCCTTATCTGGTACTTCTGTCAGGGCAGAAATAGAGACCATGGCTTCAGAGGGTAAGGACTTGAGAATAAGATCACAATGTAAAGCACATTCTGTATGTTGTATTTAAGAGAAGTTTAACAGTCTATATTGTTGCTTCATGTTTTGCCAATTAATTATAGTTCCATTAAACGCCGATCCACCAGAAGCAATGCCTCAGTGATAATCCGGAGAATAGAGGAGGTCTCTCTGCATCCTATTCCTCATACACTCCCAGAAAACAGCACCGATCCTCATGGCTTACCTTCTTATGAACAAGCCATTGCCATCACTGGCCCACATGATGCCCCACCTCCACAATATCCAGGGTATAAGCAAAACTTTTAAATGCATCTTTATGTAACAGTTGTCATTTTTATCACCCCTTTATTATATTATTTGGTTACTGGATACTGCCTATTTACCAGTTCTTGTCATAAAGACTATAGTATGTAGTAGTAGATGTAAACTAATTCCTAGAACTTGGTGTCTAAGAGATCACAAATAGTGTACATAATCATCTGCTGACACTTGGCACTACGATGCCTTAGATATTTTCAAAGGATAATTCTTGTAAAATGGCCAGCTATCTAATACTGATAATATCTACCCACAGTTCCCTGCAAGGCAGCGTCCGCCGATAACATGCATTCCACCTTCAAGTCGAGAAATGAAGCAGTATTTTTCTTGATTAATAAACTGAAAATGTGTTAACACCACAACATCCAATTTAATTTCAACAAAAAGTTAATTTCCTGGAATAAACCACTAATATATTTTTGCCAGTGTTCACAGCTCACTGTAGTTGTAGCACTGTTGTGTTACTAAGCCATGAATTACTGGAAACAGTAGAATCACAATCTTGGCAGTTTGGGTAGTTTCAGCTACCAAGATGGATAACTTTCACAGTCAAATGCCTTTAAGGTTTTGTAAATTCTTAATTGTGTTTTATATTATTTTTACATTTAAAAATGTTTAAAAATTACTGTAACAAAAGACTGATTACAAATGACAGATTACATATTTTTTAACATAATAGGCATTCTATGAAGGAGAAAATATAATTTTGTTTGTAAAAGTAATTTTTTAATGTGTTGTTACTACATAAATATTTGCACATTTATGACAGAAAGTATAGTTTTAGTGGGTTTTTTTTACAATGTCCTGCTAATTCCGTGATCAGCACAGCAGAAACAAGCTTATCTCATCACATCAGGCTATTTGAACTAGGCCTTGTGCATAAAAATAAGATTGTTGCTTTCATCTTACTTTGAAATGTCATTTAATTTTATTTTGTCAAGTGTACTGCATGCACACCCAGCAAGGCTTAGGATATTTTGCAACGGATTTGACACTGCACAGTTACACAGAGGTTCTGGAGTGTAAAGCACCACTTTGATGTCTTGTACAAGATAGTGGCTGTTCTCTCACATTGTCATTATAGAGAAGATAACAGACCTTTTAATAAACTCATGTTGTTTACTATTTCTGTATATCTGTGTTGTCCTGATTGTTAGTTCATGGATATTTGTTCATTGAACACTTGGCTTATTTGTTTATTGCAAAAATAATGGTATTCCATACAAACACTAGGCTTGTTAATGGGGCTTAAATAAAACAATTTGCATAAAACCATCTGAAAAGTTATTGACATGTTCCCACCAGTTATAATGGTTTACATGCCCCTCAATACGATCATGGGTAGGGTTATTGATAGGGTATATCCATCGCATTGTCTTACTATTTTAGTAAGTCCTCACAATTACATGTTTACATGCTCTGCGCGCGCGCGCGCGTGAGAGAGAGATACAGAGGTGGAGAGAAAACAAACTTTCATCCAAAGTTTGTAGGAACTGAGTCTTTGAAAGAAACACCGATATGGGGATTGCACGCGTTCGCACCGCTATAATGCACCCTTATAATGCACCGTTAGAGGTTTTTGTGGGGGGATACGAGTAGTGATTTCAGCCTGCGCTTTAATCCACGTTATAGATCACCGCCGCCGTCCGATCCCGCGCGATCATCGCCTGCAAAGACATCAGTTTGGAGGGATATGTGAGTTTTCTCATGCTCAGTTGAATGTATATCTGTATCGGGAACGCACATCATTCCCGAGGCCAGGCGGATGATGGAGAGGAATTATCCGAGTCCGAGCTTCACAGAGCCGGTTACCGCGACGGCTCAGAGTGCGGGCTGGGCCTACAAACCCAGGTACGAGCATGAGGGAGAGGGCGGGTCGCCTTCCCAAGAAAGCCCCGGTGATGGAGGGCCTAGCCTAACACACACACAACAACAAATATATGCTAAAAATGCAGTTTTAGTTGTTTTAATGCGTTTACGGCTTAAGTCTGTCGTGCAATAATGCAACGTGATGATGTTATTTCTACCTATGCTGACCGTGCACAAATCACTTAATAGGTTTAATAGCGCATTGCACATTAGAGCATAATTTCCATTATTACCCATTATGGTGTGTGTTTTTGAATCATCAAAAAGTGAACATGAATCATCAGAAAGTGCAAGAAAAAGACAGTGGCGGAGTATTTTCTCCCATATAAACTTGTGGAGTTGTCAGAAGTGTTTGCACACATGGGGAAGCTTGTAAACAGTTGAACGATCAAAGTTGGGGAAGGGACACGTGTCTCCAAGTTTGTAGAAAGTTTCTTATTTATGCTGTTATCTGTCATAGATGCACTTGAAATGTGCGCAGTTATCTTTCTGAATTTTCTCTCTTTACCAGACAATAGTGTCAGGTCTTCAATATGCATGATGTTCCAGTCATTAAAACAGTGTAAGAGTCATCTGCATAACAAATGTAACAGTGAAAAATAGTAAGCTGGCTTTCTGGACGGGACTATTGGGCATCATAGATGAATTGGGAAGTCGGCACAAATCACACACAAACGCACACTGCCTTTGATGAGCATCATAGATGCATCATAGATACAGCTTTCCTGTAGCTCAGTGGTTAGAGCATGGCGTTAACAACGCCAAGGTCATGGGTTCGAGCCCAGGGATTGCACATACTTAATGTATAATGATAAATGTGTAGTATAATGCAATGTAAGTCGCTGTGGATAAAAGCGTCTGCCAAATGCCTAAATGTACAAATGATGACCAGAAATGCTGACCAGGAACCCAGCTCGCTAGATTTTGACAGCATGTGAATATACCTGGTAAATACCTGGTAGCCCTTTGGCAGACACCCTTCAGATTTTGGTAGCCCGAAATAAATTTAAGTAGCCCAGATAAAAAATACATATTTTTTTTAATTGTAGAATTCTGTAAAGGAGACAAAACATAAATCAAAAATGTTTTCATAACACAAATAACAACAATCGTATAAAATAAACAAATTACAATCATCAGTACAAATATTTGGTTCTAATTGAACTGAAATTTCTATAAACTTGTAAAAACAATATAGAACATAATTCAATCTGTGTCAGATTCTGAATCTGAAATATCAACTGAAGTCACAGATAAGAAAATGCCACTCAACATTGAGGGCATAGCATCTCCTTCATCAGCTTTCTCCATCTATGCATCAGTCTCCACTTCAGAACTGAAATACCTGCGTAAATCCATGCGCCTCTTATTTTCTCACACGTACACACATAACTATAAGCGATTTTCTCTCCACTGCGCATGCACTCTCTATCAGGATTAAGCTTTCACTTGTGACATGAAGAGATTTCACTTGTCAAGTAAGAGAGTAATGACGACAAGTCATGATGACTGACGAGCGTCACTGATACACAGTTCACATGATCGCAAATTGAAAGTGAACGTTGAAAGCGAGCGTGCATTCAAATGCAATTTCAATACCCCACATATTGATAGTTTTGCGAGCACTGCGTGGGATATAGTAAGTTTTCCAGATATTTTTCAGCTGTTGTTTTATGAATATAGTTTTGCATACTGATTTTCACATACTCTATAGCGGGGAAGTAGGCATATTTAGACAGGAAATGTTTTTGGTCTGATTTCCTGATCTTATTGGTCAGACAAGCAGATAGTCCCACCCCAATCATTAGTTATTGATCTAATTAGAATGTTTAAAGAAACAGTGTTAATACAATTTTTAAGAAATTAATCTATAAATTTACTTTTTACTTATAATTTTTTATTGAAATAAAAGATTAAAAGTTTGCTTCGCAACAGGTTCCTGTTTTATATGTAAGAAATCATCCAATTGTGGTTTTGTTAGTTTCACTCTTTTAGTAGTAAAATATCTCTGCTTCTGCAAAGCTTGGTGTTGGTTCATGAAAATCATCCAGGTGCTACAACACATTGATTGATATCAAGTGTTGACTACATAAATTTTGTGATTTTTGTGATATCTGTATACAGCTACACTGAAAAACTGCTAGGAAACAAACAAATCTTTTTTGTGACACTTTGCTAGGCAGCTGCTTGCTTGTTGATGTAATATATCACAGACTTGCTTCTGTTTAGCATTACAAGTAGCTTTGCTAAAATAACAAATAAAAATGATGCAACAAACCAAACTACACAGACTATGTCACAGAGCATGGATATTTTAGGATCAACTGATCCTAAAATTAACTGTATATGTGAGTGATCCCATCTGTGAAGAACATATGTAGAACCCACGTCTGGGGTTTAAAAACAAACAGTCTACTTTGAAATATGATTAGATGAGCCACACAATTTACAATATAATTTATATTTATTCGAATGAATCTTTGTTTTTTGTTGTACGTTTGTTAGAGCTGCTCTTGCTATCTTTACCCCTCTAGCAGTTTTAGCAGGTTTGTCCACTGTGTTCATCTTTCTAAAGAATCCTTTAATCATTTTAGTTTTGGTGTAAATGTTAGGCCTGTAGCTATGCTCAGTAGGGAGATGCAGATGTGCATGTTCTATTTAAAGACTAATGATCTTTGTGTGAAACGAAAGTTGAGTTTGTATGTTTTGTTTGAGGTATGACTTATACATTTTGCCTTTTGCAGCTCAAGTTATGATTCTGCTCAGCTGGACTCTGAGCTTCTCCAGCAGCAGACCTTTGCCTCTAGTCACCATCCCCCTACATTCACCACCAACCACCACCCCACAGGTGCATTTTAAAGCATCATAGTTGCTTTCCTGCCTCAAAGTCTGTTCCAAATAGTAGGCAGCTTTATGATTCTTTCATAGTTTCAGTCTAATTAATAAAGTCCTTATTATTTTGTAGTATTTGAGTGTTGTGCAGTTAGCTTAGAAGCATGCTAAAATGGACTCACTAGAATCACTAGAGTCATTGCTTGCAGTCCGTAGAGTATTTAGAGTATTTCATATCACTCAGTAGTGAGGTTCCTTGTCAGTTAAGGTATTACGACAGGTGACAGGTGTTTCACACCAGCATTATTGACACAGTGTCATCTCCCTATCAGGAGTGTTTGATTCAAATCTGCAAAGCACAGCCAGCAGCAACACTACTGAGTCATCAGTGATGAACTTCCTCTCTAGTATTGAATCTCGAGGCCTTCAGGCTGGACCTGCTGGGTCTGCTCTTCTCCCTCCATTTAGAAGCCCCTCTTGGCAAACTGGTAAATATAACTACTGTTTGAAGGAACCGTTTGTGTTCTTTGCTGTGTCTTTGTTTTAGTGATATGGTAAAAAAAATTAAAGACATCTAAAAGCAAAGAAAGATTATTTAACCTCTTAAATAATAATATTGTTACATCTCTTGAAAATAGAAAAGAAGTGGATTGAGTGATAACATTGAAATGAGACATTTCCTGTTTATTTTTCTGCAATAGGTGCCAACTCCTCAACAGAACCATTTCTCACTGGAGCCCTTCATTCATCAGGAACTTTCTCCACTCCTTCTCCACTCTCATCCTATCAGCACCCTAGTGCCTTTCCTCCTCGAAATTTTACCACTACATCAGCACTTGCTGTTCCGGATAGCACTTTTAGCTCTTCAAATGGCCTGCTATCCCCTAATGATCCCCTGCTCCAGCTCAAATCCTCCCAAAGCGCTGTGCCAATGGCAGTTGCTTTTGACCGCCTTGGTGGTTCAACCCTAGGTGCTGGCTTACCACCCCAGTCCTCCACATATCGCTCAGCACAAGAGTCTGCCCCACACCTCCTTCAGCCTCAGTTTAACCTGTTGTCCACAGCCTTGGGCAGCTCTCAGCAAGCTCCTCAGCCTTATGGTTCCCCAATTTTCTCAGGCTCCATTGAACGAGCACATTCACAGCGTGAATGTAGTGTTATTAAGCACCTTCAGAGGCCTTCCAGCACTCAGCCAGTCCAGGAGCAACTGGCTGGGAATGCTCAGCACTCCCTACAGGGTTACATGCATGATAACAGTGATGTCTCATATCAACAAGACCCTTCTCCACACACACCAGTACCCTGCAGTCCAGTGGTTGATCCAACACAAACCATTAATGGCAGCAAGACTGCTTCTCAAGCAGCACTACAGCTTACTCAGGCATATGCCTCTTCTGTCCCCTCTCCTGGGTTTTCCAACACATCTGGACTAAACGTCAAAGAAACTTCTTCCAAAATACCCCAACATCCCAGTAAGAACACAGACACCCATGCCCAGACAAGCTCTCCAGGCCAGCAGCAGAGTTTTCCCTCCCCACCCCAGAAACAAAGCTCTGAAATCGCTAGCCAGTCACATTCATACACATCTGCACAGCTTTCAGGCCTGGTGTCCATTAGTGTCCCGCATTCTTACATCAACTCTTCAAACCCAACAAGTAACCTTAGCCAAACACAGGCCTTTACCTCCAGTTTGCCTGATAAGCTACCTTCCATTTACAAGACTTTCTCATCATTTACTAGCAAGTCTGATGCTCAGACATCTGTAAACCAGTCTCATATTTATTCGTCCAATCAGCCCCAGGATTTGCCACCTGCTGGAAACCGGAAGGAGTATGAGACACAGGTGCAAACTCTTTGCATGGTAAATCCTTCTCAAAGCTATTCTTCCAGCCACTCTCAGGTCCTGCCAGCCATTAGTTTTTATACTCAAGGGCCAGCATCCGCTAGCATTCCCTCGCAAAACTGCACATTGAGTCAATCCCTAACACCAAGTCCTAACTTCTCACCCAGTTTATCATCCACTAACCCAACCCAGGACTGTGTCCTAATGCAGCCTTCTTTAAGTAACAAGACTGAAAGTGCCCTGTTACAACAAAAGTACTTATTATCTGCCCAGTCATCAACTTCCTCTTCTGCCTCTCAGACCCAAGCCTTATCAAATGACCAGTCCTCTGAGACAAAACCAGCATATGGCAAAAGTGAACATGATGAACAAATGTTTCTCTCCTCTAAAGAGAGCTCAGGAGAACTTACAATTGAGGATGTGCAGGCATTACAGAAAGGATCTATGAGGACCTCCCCTCAAAGCCTTTCAGGGAATGCAACTGAAGCACAGAGCAGCACAAAAAATGTTGTTTATGTACTTTCAAGGATGGAAGACAGACACAACAAGCAAAGTGTAATTCGTAGTAATTCTCGATCAGAGGAGCAGATTGCAGGCCTTACACATTTGAAAACCACAAATGACGATAGGATGATTTCTACCAGCCAACATGTTCAGCTAGTTACCAGTGCCAAAACTCCCTCTGTCTCCAAGAGTAACTCTTTATTAATGCACTCCACCCATGCACCCTTGAGTGCCGACCAGCTAAAACAGCATACTCTTCTTCTAAAAGGAATCAGTTCTCGGCAGCAAAACCATCAAGATCAGGTTATCAGAGTTCAACAGGCAGATCCCAGACAGCTGTCTGAAGACCCGACACAGTTCATTCAAGTTCCCAGTGCCCAAGTTCTACTGGAGCCCTCTCAGATGATTTTTCTCCAACAGCCTGTGCTCACATCAACACAGAATAATCCCAAGCAAGCTATGTACATGCAGTCTGTACCAGTCCAGTATGTCCAAATGAACAGCAATACCATTAATTTGACTATTAATGGGCATCACAACCAGCAGGTTGTTCCTCACCAAGTCCCCAATTTAGCAGAGTCCACTAAACAGGAGTCACCACAAAAAGGCAACTTAAACGAGTCCAATCCTCATGATACAAAGCAGAGCTTTACTCTAAGTTCTGTATGCTTCCCTGAGTCCATGCTATTGGCAGATGAAAGGAACATTCTCTCAAATGTTGATGACATCCTGGCTGCCACTGCAGCTGCCTGTGGTGTCACACCACAGGATTTTGTCAAATCCACATCTTCTGATGTGAACATGTCGTCAGCAGCCAACCCTGCAGACTCCAAGTGCCATTTTCAGTGTGTTGAGAACCGGCTTAATAGTTTCCCATCTCAGCATGTGGTAATTGGTAACTCGCAAACCATGACTATAAATGGTGCTCAGATGTTGGGAGGACAACAGGTGTTTACACTCTCAAATTCTCATATTCAGCAGGAGGTTAGCAACAGGTCTGCGCAAGAAATATCTGACAAGGTAGAACATTCCCATGAGCAAACTTTGTTACCCAAAGGGCATTTTGTAGACTCCAACAATGGCTCTGCTCTGCATGCTAATGGATTTAATGTTAGCAGTACAACCTCTGATTTTTACTTGGCTGGTCAGCAGTATAGCCAGTCAGAGCATGGGAATTCTGAAAATCTGTCAAATAATAAGAGTCAGCCAAAGGTAACAAAAGGCATTAAAACAGATGATGGTCCAAGTGAACATTCTGCTGATGGTCTTCCAAAAAAACGATCTAGGTCAAAAGGTTCATCTAAGCAGTCTGTTGAGGATGAAAATGGTCAACCAAAATCTCAAAAGAGAACAACCCAAACAAAGCGACAGAATCCACATGCTAATGAGACAAGTTCAAATTCTACCTCAGAAGTTTGCCATGATAACTACCAACAACAAGAGAGAATGCATCAGAAATTAAGGGAGGTTGAGGAAAAACAGCCAGAAGTTAAAACTGGATTCTTGGGCTCTTTCTTGGACTTCCTTAAATCTGGATCCAGACCGCACCTTTCTTCTCCACCAATACGGTCACCCAACCGCACTAGAAAGCCTTCTTCCTCTAGGAGGACTCCTAATCTATTACTTACTCCTTTTAAACCACCACCTCCTTCCACCCCATTGACATCCCCAGACCATAGTGTAATTTCTACAAAGCGAACTGATGAAGAGCTTCAGAGGAACCTGGAAACACTGCCATCGTTTTCCTCTGATGAAGATGATTCGGTGGGGAAAAGCCAAGATCTTCAGATGAGCATTACTTCTGCGCTCTCATCTTTAGATGAGCATTCAGACAAAAAGCAGAAATTAGGTATGTGCCTTGTGTAGAAGTTTTATGTAAGTTCTGTATGCAATTTATTATGGTTTACTTTTTCATTGATTGCAAATCTAAGCCTAACGCAAACCTGAAGCTATACATTTAAACAGACTCCTTTGGTTTTGCTTTGGTTTCAAAATTATTGTCAACAAGTGTAAACTTTCACTAATATTGATGTTGACTACTACCATTGTGAACCTAACAAACTTTCAGGTAACAACACAAAGCACATTCAGGCCTCCATCACGCAGCCTACCGATGTCAAGCCACAGGACCAACAGAAAGCTGCACAGATGTCTGCTGAGGAACTTTTGAAAGATGTGCCTCCTGACAAGCTAGCTGTGCAACTGACCACAGTTGCTATCGAGGGCCTGATGGACGATGAGTTGTCAGATAGTGGAGGGGAGGGCATGTATCGGGAGCGGGATGAGTTTGTGGTAAAGAATGAGGACATTGAAAGGCTCAGGGTAAGTTGGCATATTTCGGGCACAGGCCGAATGTTGTAATAAATGTTGTTCGCTGTAGACTTGAATTTCAGATTGTTTGTACTGTTGACGAGAAGTGCTGTTACTTTTTTAATGTGATCAGACTTATGGTTTTGACCATGTGACCTGTGAGTGTAGGTTGTTCTTGCATGACGAGTTGCATGTTTTGTTTCTTATTTGTGAATCACTTTGTATAAAAGGGTCTGCATTGTTTATCATTTCTGAAGAAATGTAAAATTTTGTGTTTACTTTATGTATTCTTAATTCTATTAATGGTTTTTCAAGTGCTTTAAAAAAGATTATCACTAGCCAAACTTAAATGAAATGCAGCCTGCTTATTTCTAATCAATCTGTCAGGCTGGGTGATTAGTGAATTTTTTCTTTCACCCACCCGATTAAGTACTAAAGACGTTGGCCAGACTAGTGTCACTGTATTACATTAAACCCTTTGTCGTCATGAGCCTTTGATCGTCATTGTGGCCTGTTATGTGTTTTTGTGTACAGATCACATTAACAGCAGGGGTCGAACCACCAGCCATATGGAAGGTTCAAAAAGCTCTGCTGCAGAAATTCGTACCAGAGCTTAGGGATGGGAAACGGGTCTTCTTTGCCACCAACAGTGTAAGTGCCACTACAGAGCATTAAAATGACAGCATGAAAAATATGTGCATTTAATACATATCTCAATATTCTGTAAAGTGAAGCAAGTGCTGTATCTTCTACAGTATTTGGGCTACTTTGGTGATGCTAAGTCCTTGTACAGGAGAGTACATATCAAATTTCTTGATACAGTCAACAAGCGAGAATACGTTCGAGTCTGCAGCAGGAAACCACGATGCAAGCCCATGCATTCAATGAGGTACAGACCGAATATAGTTACACAATGCATTGTCAAATTCAGGGTTCGTGTTTGATGCTCACAATGGGCACATTCTTTTAATGTTGGTCTTGGTACACGTGTCAGATGTCTTTGACTTGCAGTCCATCTTGCAGTTTTTTATAGCATCCCGTGTCATGTGCATTCCAACAGTTATTTAAAAAGCGCCGATCGAAGTTCGCCTACTTATTTTTGAATAACTCACATGACAAGTAATAAGCTAAAACAGTTAAGATAATGTAGCATCAGATTTGTATAAAATGATGTTGGGACAGATGACTTAGCAATCCTGTTGTGCTGAGCTTCGAGTCACTGTTGTGCAATCCCACTCATTCAAATATTTTTCCATGGAACGTTTCAGTGAATTCCCCTGCTAGTCTGTTTGAAAACTCTGATCTTGATCTTGAATTGATCCCACCCATTACTTAGTAGAAGCAAAGTCTTGCAATGAACTCCATACTAAAAATTCAGTTTTAGTCAAAACTTTAAATGATCCTTTAATTGGTCATTTTAATAATAATGTAAATTTGATTACCATTTATTTGTACAGCACTTTGCATAGCCCAAATCATTCAAAAGACGCTTTACAAAAAAATAGAATAATGGCATACAAATTATATAAAACTGTGTTGTTTGTTGTTTCATGTACCCAGAGGCTCCCAGGCAAAAGCTCTGCTGGCCCACCGATTCACAGCTACATCTGTGTCAGCCTCTCCCACGCAGAAAACCACAAAACACAAAGCTCTACCTAAACCCAGACTCAAACATTTGAAAGCCAAGGCAGAACCTCCACCCAAGAAGAGAAAGAACTGGAAAGAGGAGTTCACTACATCTCCCTGCAGCTCCTCACCAGAGGCTGTGAGTGAGGATGATGGTAAGATATTTCACGGCATGTGACTGTTCTGTTTTTGTTTCATTGTGTTGGGTGCATGCAGATATTGTGACAAGTAAGCTCAAAAATTGGCTGTTATTACTAACATGTTTTGTGATTTCCAGGGTCGGTACGCCGGCCACCAAGGATGTTACCCCACTTGTGTGATTGGAGTCTTCATATTAATTGTGCCACATTTTATACACGATTGTCAAAAATGTCATTGTAAATGTCAAACGTGATATTGAACCAGCTTTACATTGCATAAACCACAATATTTTCTTGTTTCATTACTTTGGAATGTGTGGCTGCTATTATGTCTGGCTGCCATTTTACCACATCTGTCTGTCTGTTGATCTGTCTGTCTGATTTAATGCTATTGTCCATCTCATTCTTGGTCTGATCCCATTAACCCCTAATCTCTCATTTTCAGAGTGTACACCTCAGGTTCCTTTCGTCTCCCGTTTCTTGAACACCAGAACGATGAAGGAGACTTTCAAGAGCTTTGTAGAACTTCTTATTAGCGTAGCCCTGGACGCAGATGTAATAAACGCACTAGAGAGAGAGAACGGTGAGGAAAACCAAACTGTCTTGTGAAAACCAAAATGTGTTTACTTAATTAATTAATAGTAATTGTCAGGTGGTGATAATTGGTCTGCTGCTGCATTTAGATGAACTGCTGCTGCCGTACATGAAGAAGGTGGATGGAATGATCACGGACAACAGACGGAGGCTGCTGCCCAAACTGCGCATGGGTCAGATCTTCAAAGTAAGTCGTGATGAGTCACCATTTTCCATTTCGTGTGCAATGTATCATAGTCCTGCTTCAGCTCACAGGAGCTATGTTTACATGCAGCCCAATAATCCATTAATAATTCAACTGATAACTAGAAATGAAAAGAATTTATGTAAACAACTCATTTAAAGGTTAAAGGGAAGGTTCCTGTTTGAGCCCACGTCTAATAGAGAGCTGCAGGGATGGCGTATGTTTGTAGGTGAAACGTTTTCTTCATGATATTGCAAAATAAAGAAAATGCTTACTACACCTTTAAGGTGACAACATGAGAAGAAAGTGTATTTATGCAAGTGTCCGAAAGACAAACACACCAGTTAATGCTCTGGTGCGTAATGTTGACTATGCATATTGGCTGAATTCATTAGTCAGCTGATTAATCAGCTTCCTCTGACAGGATTTGGAACCTGAAATGGATTGAATTGATTTAGACTGATGAAACGGTGCATATAAAAATTGGTATTAATATGTCTGCATTAGGTTGTGCTCTGCTATTAGACAGGTAAGTCTCAGTGGTGTATTACAGTGGTATAATGTTTCTTTTCTTTGTCCATCAGAATGCATTAGACAGCTTTCCTGAGCTGTCTGTCGTCACTGAGCTGAATACAGACTCTGACAGCCCTATTTTTAAAGTGAGACTAAGTGGAAAGGCATACAACAGGAAAACCATGAAGCCTTCAAAATCCCCCAGCAAGCTTCCTCTGGTGAGTATTTAGGATCTGGTAAATGTTGCTGATGTCAAATATCATAATAACAAAAGCTGACCACTAAGAGGTATACCATACTGACTTTTAGCCCCACTTTTAGATACCACTGTTAAAGTGTCTCTTTTTTGTGTTATCTGTTCTAAACTAGGAATATACAGTGGATCAACAGAAATCAAAATGGTTTTCACTTTATCACTCTCTGCAACACTACAAGTACCACACATACCTGATGTGTATGGAGGAGGTGAGGTGTTGTTGCATGTTTAAAAAGATAACCAATCTACAGATCCTTGTTGACAAGTCCTCATTTGTTTTGGCTACCAGTTTTTATATCTGTATCAGCCCTGGTGTGTTTTTTAACTTCTACAGATGTAAAGAAAATAAGACACATCAGAGTCATGGCCTAGTGGTTAATCTACAAATTAAGCTGTGGTGCACTTGTGGGAAATTCAGGTTCCAAATTCAGGCCTGCGTTGCATCCGTTTCACATTTCTCTAACTCTCGTCTTTAATAGGAAAAGGGAATAGGAAAAGCTTATTGTGAAGAGGTATGCTGTTTACTGTGCTGTTATGATGTTAAGCGTCCAGATTTATCGACTTCACCTGATGAACGGTAAAATTATCCCCAAAAAATCCCAAATTAAGTTGTGGGTTATTTTGACCATCCAAAACACACCCTAGCCATTGCATAGTAATGCCCTGGCAACCATGACAACACCTTAGCTATGACTATGACTTTGCACAGGCAGAAACTACTCACAGTTTCTTCAACATAACAGTGTAACAGTGTAGTTTGTGTCATGGTGCATCAGTATACTTAAAACAAAGTCAGACATATAAATTAGGGGTGTAAAGATATGTGGTTCGGTTCATATCATGGTTTTGGAGCTTCGTTCTGTTTGCTGTGGAGGCAGGGTTTATGGCATGACATCAGCAATGCTAAGGAAGACTAGATTATTTTAATTGAATAATATTAGCTATTTTAGTTTATGGGGAATTCCCCCTTTAGAAGCACACATGGGGGATTGAAAAATGTTTGGGGGACTTGTAGGGGTCATTGCGGAAAGACATTAAAAACTATCCCTGCATTTTTAGGAGGAGCTGTATAGTTTTTGTAGTGTTTTTTTGCAATACATTATTTTGAAGCAGTTTAACAAAGAACAGTGCCTTACAAATCCTCCAGTAAAGCATCCATAGACCTATGTTATACTATACATTATTAAAGTACACAAACTTGTTTCCCAGCACAGTGTGCTGTAATCATGTTGATTTACATTTAGAGTTGTTTTTGGAATATACTTGCAGAAAGTGTTCAGTACACCATGGGAGTACTGCAGTATATAGGTAGTGTATTGTGATTTTTTGTTTTGGATATTGTTGCACCCCTAATACAAATGATAAGAAACATACTGTACAAGTGTTACTGCAATGTGATTTTCTTCTGTATCACAGATCGAATTGTTGAAGTCACAAGGTAAGGAGTTGGGACAGGAGGAGACCGTGCAGACCTGCATAAGAAACAGGGCATGGGTGGAGGGCCTGTTCGATCGCTTCGGGGAGCTTCTGACACAGGTGCAGCAGGCCTGCCTTTAACAGAAGAGTCAATTATGCTGGTAGACACTCATATATGGAGCAGAGCATTCTTAAGTCCTGTGAAACGCTTTTTAAAGCACTGTTTTGTATAGGAATCAAGACAGGAGATGAGGGAATGCTGTTGATGGTTTTAACAAATCAAAAAAATAGACCAAAATGGCCTTTTTTGATATCCACAGAGACAATGGACTTAAACTAGTTTCACATGTAATCCTGCTTTTTTTAATAGCTAGCTATACTGGCTCTTGTTGAGTATTTTCTTTATTGAATCATCATGTGTGCCCTTTACTTTTATATAAATAAAATCCAGAATCAATGATCTGTTAAGTGATACAGAGTTTAAGCCTCGTCCCCTTAGTTAAAAATATTATATCAGTCTGTAATTATGGTTTTGAAGGCTAGGTTATTTTAAAAATACTGTATATATATATATATATATGTATATATATATACAGTATATATATATATATATACAGTATATATATATAACTTTCTTTTTACAACTGAATGCCAAATTTATATATGATAATGTACATTTTGTACAGAGAGCTTGTTTTTCAGAGGATGCTCTTATAGCTGAATTTGATGATATAAAACACATACCCTATGTGCTTTTTAAATTCCTTTTCTATAACAAAAGTTATACATTTGGAGTTGGTGCAATTCTAATACTGCTTTTGTGATATTGTAATAAAAAGCATTTATTAATCTATTTTTGTCTTAGGGAGAAATCTTTATTAAGTTTGTCTTTTTCCTCAAAGCATTTATTTTATCTCAGAAAGATGTATTTTTCACAGAAGAAAATACTGTGCTCATTTGTCCCACATTTGTAGATGCCCGATACATTTATATGTCGTATGCACATTGTATTATTTACACCATAGAGAAAGTTTCTTAATTGGGTAATATTGCAAGTTTGCCACGATTTTACACGAATGACTGTGCCGACAGCATTGGATTAGTCATTTGCTTTTCATGTGTAGCTGTGTTACACACTACAATGTTTTGCTGCCCATGTAAAAATACATTTTCTATGAAATCAGAACTTGAGTTGAATGAGTTCTTTATTTCAGGATTTCTACAAGTTGCTTGCTATCACCAATATTTCTTGACAATATAATACAATTTAATGACAGCAAATAAGACCAATAAAATGTCAACAATTTAACACACAATTTAACATTTTAACAATTTAACATTAACAATATAACAATATTTAATAACATTCCAAAACATTTATTTTAAAATGTTTTTCAGCCAAGCTGAATCTATCTGCCAAATTATACATCTGGCTAACATATTCCCATACAACTTCAGGGATGCAAACTTGACAGCTTCATTATTGTGATTTGTCTAGATCTGATGAGTTTTTTGAAACGGGGGGTGTAAAAACGCTCCATACACATGCCTTAAGGTAAGGATTTGTTAAAGAATTGTTGCGATAAACTTTCATAAATAACAATATGCCAAGCTTCCAATTATTAATTAG
>JAZGTI010006791.1:0-20864 GCA_036877585.1 Botia kubotai | reverse complement strand
GGCTGGATTCGACTGTAAAGGTTTACGTTTGACCAGGTTTATTAACTAGGAATAAGGTGGCTAATTGTAACACGGATTGTGAAGTACAGAGGCCGTGGCCACAGCCCTATGCGTTCAACTGGGCCCCAACCCATTCAAAAGAAAGACCTAATTTTCCTTGTTTATTCTACTTTCAAATAAAACGAGAGGCTAAATTTAATTATATCAGTCCTACTAATTATAGCCTAAAAAATGTCGTTTAACTGCAGTTAGCTTTTAAATTAAACGTTAGCAGGCGCCAGACACGAGACCGGCTCTCTGTGCACGCGTGCTAAACCTGACTAGCTTGCTAATAACCGAATCTGCCCGCTCGTCCTAAGGCAAAAATACACACAAATTAAACAGCGACGAAACGTTAATTACATAACTACTGCAAATGTTGATCGTCTTACCGTTATACCGCTAAAAGTACCACCCTCTGACGATGCCCAAACATATTTGGCGTCTGTGAAGCCGACAATGGCGGAATCCTGGCAGCTGCCATCGGCCATCAGGTTATCCACGTAGCTTTGCCAAGACATTTTTCTGTGATGAGAAAGGTTATATATAACGTACTGCACCTACACAAGTGGATTTAATGCTCCAAGCGCTAAATGATTAGCGAGTGTTTTGCGAATGGAGGGTTTTGGCGTCTCCTGTGCTTGTATGAAATCTCAGCTCAGGCAGGAAAGAAAGCCGACGAACTGAGACAGCCAGCGCCTGGGTGTAGCCCCGTGCTATATCACTCCGCGGACGACTCACCACCAGCACTGCACTTTATGCGTTATTATGCGGCGGTGGAAGAAAATAGACCCCATTGATTTACTGCCGCTAACACAGTTTTACTACATCTTAACTATTAAAGCTTAACCGTTGAAATTTTCAAAGACAATGTGAAATTTGTTTACCTTCTTTTAGAGGTTTTTAGGTTAGTTATTTGTAATTTGTAATATCCTAACTAACAATTACATCATGTATATATGATATAAAAAGGTAGGCATACTTTTTGTGCTAGGTTAGCTCCAAGATTTTGTTACTTTGGCAACATATGATGTAACTGCTACCCCTGTGATTTACCACTGGCATTTATTGTGTGTGTCATTGATGTCAAGACTGATCATGTGGCAAAGGATGACACAACAAAACAATGACATATTAATATTCACAGGCCAGTCACACGCACCGCACCCATAGACTTTCTTGTTTCTTGTTATCTCAAAGCAAAGTAACATTATCATAATTATCTGACCATGTCACTTCTCTAAATCTAGCAATAATGAAGAATAAGTTTGTTGCACTAATGCATAAGCGTGAAACGTGAGGTTAAAGATTATTGAAATAATTAATTGTATGTGTAAGTAAAGTGAAAGTTACACACAACAAAATTATAAACAATAAACAATAATTTTCCAAAAAGTTTAACTAGAATTGACAATGCAATCATTTTTAAGGAATGCAAAAGAGGTGTGGCTCCTGTCTATTGAACTGAAGCACTTCCTGTTTTTCCTATAAGTGGGTTAAGGGTCGTCAGTATACAGTTTGTGTTTTATATTGCACTAGATATATAGAAAACTCGGAGATACTAAATTTGCATGTTTCTAACCTAACAAAAAGATAAGATTAACGTGATTAACCGAGGATTATCGAATGTTTAAAAGCGATTAGGTAAAATCAGAAAGTCAGTGTCCCGAGTGCAATTTCTCCCCTTTCTGGTTACAAAACATATTCTGCGCATTTCCACTCTACAGCTACACAATAAAAGCATTTAAAGGACAAGGGCAGCCACAGTACAGCAGCATCTTATTCCATAATTGCGGTGGAATTTTCAAAAAACACATTAAACTTGAAAATTAATTATTTAGTCTTTTTTACAATTCAAAGTCACAAAGTAATTTTCGAATAAAAAACAGTTGCCATTCATTGAACATGATGGCTACCAGTAACATCTCAAGTTCATGATCATTGGGTTTTTATGTTATGTCTTTACTCAGCCAAAATGAAGCAATGACGTGCATATTTCTTCCTATGTCAGAACTAAACGAACGTATTATGCACAGTTTAGTAGCCCGAGCTTTTACCACCACGTTTCAATACGGGTATTCCGGAAATGTAATTGTAAGGGATTGGTTAAAAAAAGAAAGAGGGAATCAACTTACACTATACTTATGGCACTAGTCTTAGCGTAGAAACTCGTATTCACGATCCTTTTACGCACCATGCCTGTTGCGCTCGTTTCCCAGCATGCATCGCGAATTGTTATAGCCATCTTGTCGGGAGGTGAAATTTGTAGATTTTCTTTTTCCGTCTACCAGTTAGTTAATCGTAAACTTTAGCCCCTAGCCATTTTCATAGTTTTCTAGGTATTCCCAACACGTTAATTGTTGCGCGTTGTGACATAATAGACAGTTTGAAAAGCGCATTAAAGGATGTGTTTTATACTTGTACGCAGAGAAGTGAGAGGCAGCAGGGGGAGTGAACACAGCTGAATCTACTACAGCGGCCTTAAACACAGAAGCGCCTGTTTGTGCCGCAGCTGAGCTCTGTTGACCAACACGTGGGGATATATTAATAATCGACACGCCGCCTTTAATACACGGCTTGTAAAGGTTTGCGTCTGTTTGCTGCGTCGAAAATGCAACAGGAGAGAAGAGGAAGACAAATGACTCACGATCATATGGCAAAACTGTAAAACTAGGCTCCGGTGCCGCACTAATCTGCTGTTTAGTGATCTAAACGGACAGTTAAGCGTCTTTAAGGAGTCTTGATGTCATAAAAAGCGTTCCAGCATGTCTAAGATGCCAGCGAAGAAAAAGAGTTGCTTTCAGATCACGAGTGTGACACAGGCTCAAATCGCGGCCAACAGCGCGACTGACGACACCGAGAGCCTTGACGACCCGGATGAGTCCCAGACGGAGGACGTATCCTCCGAGATATTTGACGTGTCTAAAGCTGACTATGAGCCCGAGGTGTGTGACAGCAGCTCTTCAGAGGAGACGTTAAATAATGTGGGTGAGTCAGAGGGGCAGTTGCCCAATGTTGCTCCGCTAAACGGGGGATTTGGGGTGCCTAACGCACTTCCTGCGGGTCATCAGGGCGTAGAGGGGGTTCACACCACTAGTGCTCAACAGGTCGGCATTGTGGGCACCTCTCAGTCAGCACAAGTTGCAAATTCATCAAGCATGACAACTATAGCCAGCTGCACTTCACGCTTCAGGGTCATCAAGCTTGACCATGGTACCGGAGAGCCCTTCAGGAGAGGCCGGTGGACCTGCACTGAGTTTTATGAGAAAGATCCTGAAGGCTCTGTAATGAGCAGAACTGTGGATAGTATAAGACATAATAATGTAACAGAGTCAGTAGCTGATAGAGACAGTGGACTCGGGGCCACAGTTGGTTCTGTAATGGCTCAGGTGGGAATGTCTGGCCAGGGGCCTGATGCAGGTTATGATGGGTTGTCTTTCACCAGTCCATCGAATCCTTTTGAGCCACACAGCTACAGTGTGGCTCAGCAGCAGATTGTGTTGGGGTCTGGATCCCCAGAATCCTTTAGCAATAAGGCAGTGTCCGTTCAACAGCAGGTGCAGGGTAGCTCTCAAATGACTGTCCCTCAGAGTCTTCTGCTGCCTGTTTACGATGGAGTGCATCAAGGCTCTCGCACTCAGCAATCTTCCAGTATGCAACCACCTCAAGTACAGCCATGGCTTTATCAACCCCAGCAGCTGCCTGTATCACATCACCTGCAAACCCAGCCTGGTTTGATATCAGTCAATCAGCTTGACTGTGGTCGGCAGCAAATGCCGATTACAGTTACCCAAAACCACCCTGGGGCCAGCCTTTCTGTCGGACATGCTGTCAGTCAGAGGCCACCACTCATCCAAACCACAGCCACTGGAGGAATGCAGGTTCTGGGTGTAGAAATGTCAAGCATTTCTGGAGGTGTTTCATTAGGGAGCAAGTCAGTATCATCTGTGCCAAACCTGGTGCAGCATCCTGTTGTGGGTCTGTTGAGCAGCATTGCCCCCATGGCACCAGGAAGAGTAATGCATGGTTTGTCTACAGCCCTGCAAAGTACCCAGAACATGCCCACAGTACCAGTGACAATTGGCACTGGGCCGACTGCAAGTGCTGCTGTGCCAGGATCTGCTTCTGCAGGTTTAGTGACACCCAACCTCAATACATCTGTGCAGAACCAGGCATCCCAGGTTCCCTGCAACGGAACAGCAGTGGGCATGAATGCCCCAGGAATGCCCAGCAGCATCTCCAATCTGGCAGAATATAGCAGAAGGATGTCAGATGCATCTGCACAGCTTTCTGCTGTTCAAAATAAAAACGTGGTGAAGCCCTTAATCACAGAAAGCTTGCAGTTGCCCACTCCAGTTGTAAGCAGTCTTTTTGGGATATCCATACCTATGGATGGAGATGACGACAGGTGAGGTGCCATTGATGTTATTAATGATTTTGTGGTGATTTGTACCTTTCTGTAGTAATACTCTGCCCAGGTAAATTTCCATACTGGGCTCTTAACATTAATGTACAGCACAAATCTCAGCTATGCATGCTGGAGATGTTTTGTAATGATCACAATAATGCGTATGTTGCTTGTTTTGTTGTTCTCATTAGGGTCAAAAAGAAATCTACTGCTACTGTGTTGTGCTTCTCCATCTTAAGATTTTGTGTAGATTTTCCAGACTTTGATTTTTAGGGGAATGGGTATTTAACATTTTAAGATTTGTTGTTAATAAAAACAGGTATTTTGCTTGTTATAACTCTTATTGTAAGCGGTTTTAAAGTGCATTGATTGCTGATATTTTTAAATAAATAATAGAAATTGGCACAAATTTGGCAGACTGTAAATATTTTAAACATTTTTTATAATTGCAAAGTATCCCTTTGGCAAAACCGTCTCAGATTAACAGTAACTATAAAATGCTTTCTCAGTTGAAAAGTGACAGTGCATATCTAGTGACAGTGTCACTTGAGAAGTGTCACTACATGGCTTCCTCTTAAATGCTCAGCTTTCAGTTTCAGGTTACAAGTTGTGCATGATTTATCAACTGGCTGACATAGGCAAGAGGAAATGATGAGCTGTCAAGTGTCTCTGATGCCTCTGGCTTTAACTTGTGTACTGTTTGCTTCTTGAAGTATAGGTTGAGCAGGCAGAGGTCTTTAAACTTAAGGGCTGGATCTCAGCACGATGCCTGCTACGTGCCACTGAGGCTGGGCTGTAGAAACTTGTCACTAACTGGTGACACCTGTAGCTGATATGGAAGGGGGAGACTTTAATAGACCTTCTCCTAGGTTTCACTTCAAGAGATAAGGCTGTACAGTTCAAAACATTCTTTCATGTATTTTTCTTTAATATTGTTTTCTTTAAACTGCTTGTTTAAATGACTAAGGCAGCCATCACTTTCCATTTATAAATACATTAAGGACATAGCTTACACATTAGGTAGCCTGTCTTTATCTATAGGAACGCTAGTGTCTTTGGCTATCTGACAGGCAGTTGTATAGATATTGTTTTGTAATTTGTCTTGAGAGAGCATTCCTGTTTAGTAACTATTGAAATAGTTAAAGGCCATGCATCTTTATTACCCCACAAGCTCTATGAGAAAGATTCAGAATTATTTACCTATTAACCTATGTTGCTTACCTTTATTAGTTTTATTGCAGAGTCTACATTGTTATTAGTGGTTCTTGCAAATCACTATTATGCTCTTGTATATTTAAAAGTGGTGCTGCTTCTTTTTCTGGACAAAACTTACTCGTCCCGCACGGCTTGTCGTAGACCCATGAATGAGGTGTCAAATTAACCGGCTTATTTAGAACAGGTGTGCTATAACTTTTATAAGTGATTGGGTGTACGATGTTTTTAGGGTATAAGAAACAAGACTTAACATTGGTCTTCATTTTGTGACGGTTTAGCTCTGCATCAGAATGTCGTAGAGACATCAAATTGGGCTCATATTGCTCGGTTTAGCAAGCAGCAACAAATGGTGAAATTTTAACTTCATAGCCACACGCTAGTAAGCAGTTACAGTAGCCTAACAACCAATGTAATAAAATTAATAAGCCATATCTTAACATTAGAACATTGTAGAGACGTAAGTGGGCTTATTTGACTCGGGCTGTCAGTGGGCTTTAGGTATTGCCCTTGCAACTTAGTAAATCTACTCCTGTCCCCTCCAAAATGTATATAGCGGTCATATTAAAGGAGGATCTAACTCCTGTAGCCCTCCTATTCTAATATATAGTAGTACATTCTGTACTTTTCCTTTAGGTACAGGCACCAGTTGTAGATGGAGTAAAAATGGAGATATTGCACCCTTAAATGTACTGGCAGTAGGCTAAAGGATTCAAAGATGACCTGCGATAGGTATTGTACTGGGACAGACCCTGGTGTAAAATGCAAAAGACATTTGACATTTGTTGCGCATGCGCGAAGCATGGCTTTGATGCTCATTTGGCGTCCTCTGGCACACTTACTACGCACAAGCGCTAGTGCCAAAATAACAGCACAGTGCTCATATGCTAAAGTGCATATTGATGAATACTATTCACATATTCCAAAATGATAATCCAAAATTCGTGGTGCATTTCAAAAACCATGCTTGTGTTCACGAACGCAATTAATGTGTGCTCTCTTCTGTGCCAGTTTATGTTCTGATGCTAATCTTGGATAATCTTGCATTTCTTAAAGACAAGGATAAATAGAATTCATTGAGACAAAAGGTTCTTTGTTTGGACAGAAAAGGTGGCAAACCTTTACAAGAGTCATTAAATACCTTTGCTTAAGGATATCTTCAGCCACTGCAAAGAGTGTGGATATTTTGCAAGACTGAATCTAATTTGTCAGTCGAACATACTGTTGACTTTAGTTGAGTTAGATTTAGTGATATTAAAGATGATATGTCTGTCTTTTGCTGCTTTTCTGTTCTTTTTGGACATTGTCTAATGTGCCAATGGAAATTGTGGAACGTACACAATATGGGCACCAAGTTGTTCAGTGATGCGCTTTTTTTCTTCCAGCATGTTTCTAAATTGAAGTTACTTTTTCAGAAATGATTGTAAAAATATACTATGAAGGTTTCAGCCCCAACACAGAACTGCACTTTTCTGTACCTTTACGGGTCTAAATGTTTCTGATTAACTCTATTGAGGGGCAGAGTCACTCATGCGCTGCAGTACTCTCCTGCACTTACGCTCTGTCCTTCAATGTCCGGCCGCTGCGGGTAATTTTGCTGCTATCTATTGATGATTGACATGCGCTTGAGGTAACAATTAAAATGTGTTTTGCCACTGAGATTTTCTCGCCTGTTTGTTTGGAAAAAGTGACAATAGTTGCTAAAGTGCTGAAAAACACTTCGTTTTACCCTTATAGGTTTTTTTTTTACACAATATCCAAACGCATATGATTTTTGTAACATGTTTTAAAAACTATTTTTAATTGCAGTGCCTCTGGAGGGAGTGTGGTCGCCATCGATAATAAAATAGAGCAAGCAATGGTGAGTTTTTACCTTTTATTATAAAACAACTTTAATTAGTAAGGTGATATAACTTAAATAATTTATTATTCATAGTGTTAAACAATTAATAGTTTACTTTTAAAATGCTTTTATTGCAATGTTTGCTAAATGTGTTGGCACCATTATTTAGGATTTAGTGAAAAGCCATCTGATGTACGCTGTGCGGGAAGAGGTGGAGGTGTTGAAGGAGCAGATAAAGGAGCTCTATGAGAGAAACTCTCTGCTGGAGCGCGAGAACGCTGTGCTTAAATCTCTAGCCAACAATGAGCAGCTCTCCAGCCAGTCAAGTTCCAACCCCACAAACACTCCCTCCCAGCTTGAGTCAAACTTGGCCCAGCCTCCCCCTCCCCTGCCTCACACCCCGCCTTTCCTTCAGCTGGACGTCAACAAGACCATAGACTCCCTACCACAACAATCGCAGCCCAAAGTCACCTCTGCTTGAAGCACACACTCTTCCTCAGCAGAGAGAATAAAACCTCTGCAAATTACATTTATATTATTACAATCTGTCTTGTTCACTACCCACAGTGTTTCGGTAAGCATGCATGCTGATGGCTTTTGCCGTGTCAGGACAGTTTACCATGAGGAGGTGTTTACTGCTCAGGCAACATTGCAAGCATGTCTGTAGATCATGGTCTTGATTTGGGTGCTGTATAGCCCCATCTACTTGTACGAGGTGGAGGGTTTATGGAGAAAAAGACTAACTCAGAATAACAAAGTTATTTTTTAATAAAGATAATACAGCCATGAAAGGGGGTGTATTTTTTAGCTTTGCAGTTTTCATGTTGTAAGAAGTGAGTCATGTAAGACGTTTTTAGAGCCACCAAACTTCACAACATGATTTTGATTCACCAGTCAAGATAAATTGTACTGTTTATTTATTATAGGGCTGCTATTTTATGAGGGACAGTGTCACAAGCTGATGGGGCAGAGAGAACCCTCTTCAGTGATTTAATTTGACAATAATTGGTCATGAAACTGAAAGGCAACAATATAAATCGATGCAAAATTAAAAACAAAGTAGCAATGGCTAGTTCAGACACTAACAGCAACTTTTCTCAGCAGATAAAGAATGTGAAGGGGTTGAGACCTGGTAAGAATGTACATTTGTATAGTGTAAAGAATAAAAAAAGCATATGTTTGTACAGGTTTGTGGGAAGATCTAAGCTGAATCCTCGGTGATCTACCCTAATGAAGAAAACCTCAGGTCTGTTGCTAGTAAGCTGGAAAAAAAGAAGTTGCCATATTCTCTTACCCTGTACCCTAATGTCTTATGGTTTTGGGGTCAGGGAGGGGATTTATGAAAAAAACTGTGAAATTGTTCAACCTACTTTGTAACCAAAGATGATTTTGTTATGCACACTTCTATGTACTTAAGTTTTAAATGTTTTTCACAACAAAACCTTTTGTTGCTTTTAGGCACGCTCTGCATGATCTGTTATCTGTAAATGTCATACCACTTTCGTACCTCATTTGTATCAGGCACTCATTGTATGTAGTCTGTGAATGGTGTCAGTGGGTGTAGGAGATATGGAGATGGTGGTGAGAAAAACAAACTAGTGTGCCAGATGCACTAGCTGCAGAAAATGAAGCGAGCCATGTTTTGTTCATTTAAAAAGGTGTTTCAATTTAATATGCCAATAGTTTTGTTACATTGCAAATTTTAATGTATTTAAATAAATGCATTTTCAGATTACAAATCTGGTAATATGTGCATTTCAAACAGTGTTAAACCACCTGTAATGCTATTATCTTTGCCTTAAGTCTCACATGTAGGCAGTAACTCCCCTCTGCAAAGAGGAAACAAGCTCACATTAAATAACAGCCATAAAATAAGCTGTTTAATCCGCTGTATACAGGTAATATTGCTGTTCTGCACCCATGTTTAACTTTTGAGTAAAATATGCATACATTCAAGGCAGTATGGCAAATATTACATGGATGTATAAATTTTTTCCCCAGTCTTGGTGAGTAAAGATGGAGCAGGATGTCTGTGATATTAAATGCTGCATTATAAACCTGGCCTATATGCACATAGTATCATATGTTTTTACATACTTTACGGTGCTTACATAAGCATTAATAATCGTTACAGAGGCATATACTTTGTATTTTATACAATTCCATAAAGCACTTTTCACAAAAATACACCATTTGGTGCATAATGCTTTTAATTAAAACATGTTTAAAACGTTTTTTTTTGCTCCACAAAAACAATGTTCTTCCTAAAACTGTTGTATGAAAATTACAAAGACCAGGTCTATACAGAAACCTTGAAATTCATTGTGAGCTGCAACTGCATATAAAAAACAGGACTCCTTCAAATGCCAAGGGCATTTTAGAAGACGACACAATATAAAGAAATTTATAGGAAAACAGATTTGCTTGCTTAAGAGGATAGAACAGCAGGCGAACAAAAAAAACTTCCCCAACTCTTCAATAAAACCTGCACATCCACTTTCTGGAAAGGTTTCTTCAAGCAGGGAAATTCAATAAATTGCAATGAGTCACGAACGGTGTTAGTTCAGCTTTGGTCCTTGTTAGGCTGGTCCATTATATATAATTGGTGTGGCTCAGGAATAGAGGAATGTAAGAAATGTGTCAGGTGTCAACTCATGTTATCAAGAGTTCAGCTCTAGGCCACAGTGACAAATCGACCTCCTTTGCTGCTCTGATGTGCTGCTGCCACCACACGCTGATCCTTAAGAATGCAGAACCGCTCGTTGAGGGTCATTCCTGTCTGATAATAGAAAGCAGAACAGTAAACACTTGATTAAATTGAACTAGTTAAAACTTTTAAAACAGCTTTTTAAAATAACTGGCTATTAAGTTGAATACAACAGCATCTGTGATGTTACTAAAAAATTTTCTGAAAAAAATTTGCTGAAAGGTTAAAGTCATCTAAAATATTTTTTAACCCTATATTGCTCTAAATATATTTGCCTACCCTAGTCAAAATACTACAATTTCATAAGCCAAGCAGTTCAGCTTCCCTATTTATAACCTTAAACAGCACAGCCTGATGCATTTTGCACACAAAAAATGGCAACTGTCAAAAGTCTTAGTGTTCTCTGGCATGGTGTTCACCACAATAATATAGGCTTTATAGACAATTGGAAAAGTTTTTGGGCTAGACCTGAACTGTTGAAAAAAGACAGCCTCCATCCCTCTAGGGGTGGTGCTGCTCTTTTATCTAGAAATCTGGCACATGGTCTTTTTATTAATACTACTAATACTTGGCTAACCGGGGCCAAGGTCTGGAAGCAGACAGACTGGCTTAACCAACTGTCTGCTAGTCGTAACGTGACAGACGACACAATTTACAACACATAGAAGCACCTAAGTATCATAATATAGAGACTGTGTCTGCCCCCTGGACGGGTAAATAAAAAAAACAGTAAACAATGACAGTTTAATAAATGTTAAACTAATTTAAAAAAGATACATAATTCAGACAAACAATTAATAAGGCTTGGTTTGCAGAATATTAGATCTCCTTACAAAAGCACTTTTAGTTAATGTTATGATTACAGATCATAACCTAAATGTGCTCTGTTTGACAGAAACATAGCTAAAACGATAAAAGACGATTACATTACATTGAGTCTATTCCCCAAAATTACTGTTATAGGCATGAGCCTCATCCAAAAGGAAAAGGGGGAGTAAGTTACAGAGATCTGATTTCAGATCCAATTCTTTTGAAGTAATGGTGCTCATTATAACTTAAACTGGTGTAAATGATAAGCCGAGTTTGTCATTTCTACTGGCTACTGCATATAGGCCACCAGGGTACCACACAGACTTTATCAAAGAATTTGCTGACTTTATTATTAGTAGTATTGGCCACAGATCAAAGTCTTAATTGTTGGTGATTTTAACATTCATGTGTCTAAAAAGATGCATTAGGATTGGCTTTCAAATACATTTAATACTGTCCTATGATGTAAATGTTGATAATGTTAATATTCTGCAACGAAGCGAAGACATTTCAGATCATTATGTGGTGTCCTGTTTAATACGCGTAATAATGGCTGCAAAACCAGGTCCTTGCTACAAATACAGCAGAACGATAACTTCTGCCACTAAAGAATGTTTTATCAACAATCTACCTCAACTGTCTCAATTCCTTAGCATAACAGATACCTTTGCAAACCTTGATGGCACAACAGAAAACATTAACTTGTTTTCTAACGTTTTCTAACACCTTAGACAAAGATTATACTTTACACTTAAAGAAGATAAAGGACAGAAGCCCAACACTGTGGTATAATGAACATACACACACCCTGAAAAGAACAGCCTGGAAAATGGAACGCAATTGTAAGAGAACAAAACTAGAGGTATACCGTACAGCATGGAAGGAGTGTTTTAAATTACAGAAAGGCCTTACAAGATGGCTCTTATTAAAAAAACACAACCTCAACTGCATCTCTTTTCTAGTGCTACTCAACCTTAGCGCAGCCTTCAACATTATTGACCACAGCATTCTTTTAAATAGGCTTGAAAATTGTGTTAGCATAAATCTGCACTAGCATGGTTTAAATTATTATTATCTGATGGATCTTAATTTGTTGCTGTAAGTGAAAAGGTGTCATATCGATCACAAGTTCATTATGGAGTGCCACAGGGCTCAGTGCTTGGGTCTCTGCTTCACACTGTATATGAGTTACTTTTTATTGTTAGGTTGATGATACTCCGCTGTACATTTCTTAAAGGTCCAACAAGACACACAAATTCACCAAACTAACAATATAGTTGATATCAAAACTTGGATGACTAGCAACTTTCTACTACTATATTTAGACAAAGCAAAGGTTTTAATTATTGAACCAATATCTACCACACAGAACAACCTAAAATACTGTCTTACTCTTGACCAAAAAATTCATGCATTCATGGCATCAAGACTTAAATATTGCAGTGTCCTATTGGGTGGCTGCCCTGCAGGTTTCATACAAAAACTCCAGCTGGTTCAAAATGCAGCAGCCAGAGTTCTTACAAGAACGAATAAGTTCTGTCAACATTGCATGGCCTCCTCAATACCTGAGTGAGCTCCTTTCTTATTACAGTCCTTTACATTCACTGCTATCTGAATTGGAGACACTTCCCATAAGAACACATATTACGAGCTCCACACTACGTCTGTCTTTCATTTCCCTGAGGTCCTGCTGAATCCAGACTTTATCCAGACCAGATAGTGGGGAGACAGGACGGGACGACTTTTGAGACAGATCAGTGGGAATATGGACTTCTTTTTTGAACTTCTATCTATACATCTATACATTTTGGTTCCTTGCCACTGTCCTCTGTTGGCTTGCTTACTGGGAGACTGGGATTTCACTTGGAATTAAATAACAGGGTTTGACAGGGCTTAGAGGTTTGTAAATTGTTAATATTGCTCCAAACATAATGATCTAATTACAGTCCTAATGACTACTATGCTATTTCTTCGTCTCCTATTCTCTTTCATTGTGTAACGTTAAAGTATTTTATGGTGTTATTGCAAACCGTTTATACCCGTCCCACAAATGCTACCTCCTTTCTGTGTGCTATCTCCATGTAAGCTAGAGCGGCATACCTTGCTTAATATGATACCCATCATCTAGCATGTTAATAAATGTCTTTTAGAAGCATATACCATTTTAGTAGGTAGTCTGAATACATACTACCTGTACTACCTGTCTACATAATACCACTGAGAGAGGCACGTTTTATTAATATACATCTCATAATGAACAATTACATTTGCAATAATACCACATATTTGTTTTCCATGTTGTATGCTCGACAATGTTTCTGTTTTTTGTTTTATTTTTTATTGTAAGTAAAGCTGCTTTGAAGCAATTGAATTGAACACCTGATGAGCCAGTACCAGAAAAAAAACATTGTCAATTCAGCGCTTCTAAAAGGCAATTAACAAGGACATTACGATCAAAGAAATATTTCTCCCTAAAAGAGGGCATAGAGTTGGCCTACCTGTTTTCCAACACTGTTAATATCGAACTGCAGGGTGACTCTTTAGATGGAGGTGACAAGTGTGTTGAGGTTAAGGGGTGCAGAGACCAAGACTGAACATGCCTGCAAATGAATACATGCAGTTAATTCTGTGTGCCAAAATGCCATAAACATAAAAAAAAAGTCCCAAAGGTAAACCTGTCAAACAAATATGAAAACAAATGGGTGGAAATCTACTTTTCCATGCGTCTATTTATATTTTGAAAGACTGTAAAATTATGCAGCTAAGGAATGTATTCATACTCCAGTTGTGTTCTTGCTGTAGGGTTGTCTATTGACAGTAAGAATGCCATTTTTGTTTGTAGAAGTGCACCACCTGGTGGAAAGGAGGAGGTCATAGCATACTTCAAACAATAACTGTATGTACAAGGTTATCATTTAATTTTTTCTGAATACTTGTATGATCATAACTTGGGCATTTACTTACGCGCGAGTTCTCAGTGTTGGTGGAGCTAGTTTTGGCTTCTGAACTTGTGCTTGAACCTTTGAAAAATACAGTAATATTAAGATACAAATCTATACAAATCTTTGAACAAATAAAATCAGCATATAAACTTCTGTCTGAAATGAACAGTCTCCAGGTCACTGCAAAATTAATAGCTGTGGCATCCTAGTACTTACAAGTAATGACAACTATTTAGACAGTTACTAATGAACCACAATTTGCAGAGACAGTGAGTAAAAACCAATGAAGAATGATTTTAAAGCAGTGGAACAACATGATAAATGGCTTTCTACCTTGAGTCCTCTTTTGAAGAAGAGCCTGTCGGGCTTCTCTCTGTGATTGCTGAGCAGACGGAATATTCCTACAAAGAGCAGATGATTAACAAAAAAAAACATTGATTTAAAAAAAATCCCATTAAAAACCAAATTCCAATGTAAAAAACAATACATTTTTGTATCACAATTTGGATGTGTCCAATGACTACAATTTACCATCATGCATTAAAGCTGTACTGTCTATAGACAAGGACCTAGTGATATGTGGGAATGTTGATTCATTAGATGAGAAAATCAATTACAATATTCTAATGTGAAATATCTTAAATACTACCTCTACTTTACTATAAAACATTCAAATATGAAACCAGGATGACATTTTGAAAATTTTAAATATCACAATTTTGTTATTTTGCCTAATATTTCCCATACACTGAATTTCATTTATATTTTGCTATGCTTTCCTATTTACATTTAATTTTAGATTGTGTGCTGTCCATCAAGTCAGAGACGAGAGAACGACTCATCTCAAGGTTTTCAATGACATCACAAGACAATGTTGTAAAGCAGTAATTTTCCACTGTCTTTGCTTGATATAATAACACCTGTTGAATCAGTTTCTAATATGAAGTCAGACGAGCATCAAGAATAGGTGCACCCAAGATTTATGCAATAAACTCCTAAGCTTATTTTACTCTATCAACACTTCCTGTCCCCCTCAGTCTCTGAATGTGCATCTTGGCTGGTAGAGGAGCTTGCTGAATATCAGACAGTTGACTGAATTATCAGTCTGACTGAATAATTCATTCAGGCAGTTGTGGCCTACTGGTTAGTGAGTTTAGGCTAGTAATCAGAAGGTTGCTGGTTCGATTCCAGCACTGGGGGGGTTGCAACTGAAGTGTCCTTGAGCAAGGCACCTAACCCCCAATTGCTCCCCGGGCGCAGTAACGTGCTGCCCACTGCTCCGGGTGTGTGCGTGTTCACGACTTGCAGTGTGTTTACTCCTCACCACTGATGGGTTAAATGCAGTGGTCACATTTCAGGTATGGGTTACCATATTCTGACGAATAGGTCACTTTCACTTTATAATGGACAGTGATAAAAATCTATCTAGATATCTAGTAATACTAAACCAGATATAATCATTTGATCGAAACAAAGCTCTCACCATTTTCTGCAAAGCCAGAAAGGTCTGTGAGAAACACAGCTGTAGGGTTTCTGTGAATCCATCTGTCTGTGTGGTCTCTGCTGAAGCTGCATCTGTCGCAGCTGGGTATCACACTGCTGGGTATCACGCTGCTGGACAAATGGCTGAGATCTCTGAAGTGTCAAAAGTAACACTTCAATTCAGTTCAATCCCACATGGATGACCCTTTAAAAACCAATCCAGTTTCCAACACATCATGGGATCTGATACCTGGTTCACAGCTAAATTGTTGGCTGTCTGTCGGTTCAGCTTTGGCTGGTTCCAAGTGGGTCTGTTTTGGGCAGGTCGGTTGAGTGGACTGATACCTTTAAGCAGAGCAGTGTTTTTCTCGCTGCCAAGCCTGTGATGACCCCCTGTCCATGACGCCTGGCCACTGGGGGCTGAATCTTACCATTCCAACCAAAGGACTTTTCCACAACACCTCCTGCAGCAACATCACCACCTTTTATAAGCAGGAAGTGTACATTCCATGGTAATTCTGTAAAAATCAACATTAGAAAATGACCTCTTTTTGATTGAACCCCAGCTTTTGCCCCACTCATCCTTCCTTGGCCTTTTACTAGGGCTCTGCACCTCTCTTTCTGGGTCTGCACTTGGTTTTGCCTCTTATTCAACCGGATAATATCGTCTGTGAATCAAAAATACAATACATTTGAATACAACATAAAAAAATACATAGTAACTTTAAGTTACAAATTTGTGACCTATTGAACAGCAAAAAATGTCAGCAAGTCACCAACCTAAACCACAATTATAATACATATTTATAAATAAATAAATAAAGCTCTAGTACAACTGGCTTTGAGTATGAAACAGTAACCCATAAATATCCTCGTTGAATACATCGGAGATGCTCAGGAAGTTGAGCTAATCAGTATTAAACTATCAAAACGTCTCACGTGATTATATGGCAAAACCATCGATAAAGGCGTTATCTAACGAGGCTGACGTGCTTAAATAGAATCAGGCTCTAATAAACAACATATGAAAGACAACAATGCTAATAAGTTAAAAAAAAAGCTAAACAAACCGAGCCTCGCTAAAAAAACTGTTTCTTTTAACCGTGAACGCTTCTGCGCATGCGCACAGATGCGCACGTCGGCGTAAAATTGTTGGGTAAAGGACAGTGGGTTAGGACAATTCTAAGGGCCCACGCCCTTTAGGGGCCCCCAGAGATCTGCTTTATTAGTAATAACACTACTAGGGGGCCCCAACCTCATATTTTGTCATAGGGCTCAAAATTGCGAGCGGCGCCCCTGACAATACCACACAAAACGATGAGTTTACTTAACAGATATCACTTAAATATGTGTTCTGATAATTACACCCGTCTTAGTTTTTCAGTGTATCGCGTAAACGTACATAATCAACAATGCAATTGCAAATGTGCAATATGCAACGAATACAATGAACAAAAAGAGAAGAGAGACATATGATTTGCTGTAATGTTCAATTTCAACATAATGTTTGGACGGGAATTTGGCGAGAGGGCGTGTTGGTGAATTAAATGCGTAAGGTCTCATTCACAGACATGTCTATGGTGTAATTCAGTCTATGGTTACTAACGGAACTTAGCAAAAGATTTACATTAAAAGATTTAAAGATTGAATTTTTTTACCATTGCTCAGTTTCATATAATATGTAAGACAATGCATTTGAATTCAATGTATAACAATGTTTTTCAAAACAGAAATTAACAGCGAATTCATAGAAAGAGAACTTTTTGTCTATGCCTCTGCGTAAAAGCATGCTCGTAAGCCCCGCCCATTTATCCGATCGTCAGAAGCAGCGATCCGATGGGGTGTTAACTGCATGTCCTGGGACAAGGTAAACTTGAAAAAGTTAGAAAGCTGATCATCATTTTGACTACAATATATTTTTATTTGCTTCAGATAACTAGGCGCTGGTCTACGCTCAGCATCTGGTGTTGGCTTGAAAGCTCTCTTCGCACATCTGCTTCTGCTTGGTGCCTCGATATGTAGATGCTGCTGCAAAGGTACATCTAAAGACGACAAAAGTAGGGTATAAATGTTTGGCATAGACACATTGATTTTTTATCATCTGAAAACCTTTCAAGAAATGTACAATGAGCTCCAAGGTGTCGTTTTGTTTCTGTAGGAGCAATTATCATATTAAAAAAAATTCTTGGTGATTCTGACCCTTGACTTCTGAAAGTGTGCTTTTTTGTCTTGTTAATGACTACAAAGGCATCTTACCCTAAAATCTTTCTGCTGACCGTTCCAACCATTCTGCTGAAGTAATAATGAAAAATAAATGTATAAAATATAAATTTTAAAACAAAATAACATTTGACTGAGTATGATTTTAAAGGATCCCTCAATTTTAAAGTTTAATAATTTACATTTTTTATTATTTCATTGTTCATTTTGAATAAGTTTTTCTAAATAAGTTTTTTCTAAGAAAAAACCTCTGTTTATTCTGTTTATTTTTTTGTATTTTTACTACTTATTTAGAAAATAAGTTATTTTCTAAATAAGTAGTAAAAATACAAAAAAATAAAATTCAGCTACTGATTAAAAAACTGCTGCTAATTAATAGTGTGACAAGACAAAGCTAAACTCTTCATTAATATTAAGATACCTCTGGAGTTATTAAAAAATCAAGGAAATAACAGTGTCAGGATCCTGGCTTCTTGTCTAGTCTTAGAGATCGCGATTTGGCAGGATCCAGGATCACATGTTGTGTGTCAGAGCGCGGGGTTTATAGTCTAGATTCGAGCACATGGCTCCGTTGCATTTACATCTGCCATGTGCTCTCCAGTTCGGCGTCATCACCCCGCCTCCTTGTTTTTTCGTTTCCTTGTTTAGTTGATTTCACGCAGCTGTCGCTGCATTTGTCTCATGCCGATTGGCTCACGACGTGTTGTCTATTTGACTCGTTCTCCGTGCGCCCTAACTTAAGTCTTGTTAGCGTTTCGTGTCTAGTCCAGTTTGAGTCTTTGTTTCTTCTGTGTTCCGTGTTTGGGATTTCCGTTCCGTTTATTTTTATCTTTATTTTTATTTATACTTTTGGTTATTCATTTTGTTCATGTTCATTTATGCACCGTATTTACGTTCCTCTGCATTTGTGTTAATTACTCTGTCGCCCCCTTGTGGTTGTTTTAGTTATTTGAGCAAGCCCGTTTTTGGCTTCTGATTTTCAGTTAATGTTGTAATAAAAGTTTTTGTTTGTGTATCGCTGTCTGCTCCTGGGTTCTCCTTGTTCGCAAGCCTGACAAACAGCATAATCTTAAAACTACAAAGTCCCTACACGATACGACTCTTACGACATACTCTTATGACAGTTGAACAGAAATTTACATTTAAAATTGCATTACATTTAAATTTGCTATAATTACTGTGGGAAATCACTTTAAGATCACCTGATTCTCTTTCTCCTCCTACCTTAGTAATGGATACTAAATTGATATACATTGCATTGGGCATTCATTATCAACACAACAGCTTGACCCTTCCTGTGAATTGTTGGGCCATTTGCTTATGACGCAATCAAATGACTAAGACTAAGACAAGACTAATATTCAAGCGTTTATTGTCATATGCACAGTGAGGAACAGGTTTCCCTGTACAATGAAATTCTTACTTTGCTGCTTTTGTTACTTTTGTGTTTTATTCACGATACAGCACGGCTACAACCGCTTCACTCAACGGTTGTGTATCATTGAGCCCCCTTAGCAATACATGGGAAAACGCATGGGATGACGCACATAGAAGCACTCTGTTGCCGTTAGGGACTACTTTTTACAGCGGAAGGCAGATGATGATTTTACTTGATGAAAACATAATATATTTTAACATATAATAAATATGATTTTAATATTTTTATTATGTGGTAACCGTACCTTATTGCTTAAATAAGGCACATATAATAATAAATAAACTCTGAAATATAAAATATAGAAATAATAATATAGAAATAAAGGTTAAGGTAAAGGTAAAAATAAGGTAAACCCTTTATCATCTTTATGATAATGAAGTGGTCTGAGAAAAATTCAATTAAATTTTACTTATAAAGCGCTTTTTACAATGTTACATTGCTTCAAAGCAGCTTTACATAGAGAAACAAAGAATAATAATAAAAACACAGAACAAATGTCGGACATGTTAATGGTATTATTGCAAGTAATATGTACCAATTAGTAAAAGACTAATTAGGTATACTAGGTTTATAGTATGTTTACGAATAAAGGGTTGACTGAACCGATAAAACCACAAATTGTTGAGCAAGATATGCGTTCCAGCTTACATAGGGATGGCATAATAGACAACATCTTATGGGACAGGGGTATAAGGGATTTGCAATAGTACCATTCAAAGCATTTATTGTCATATGCACAGTGAGGAAACAGGTTAAAAATACTAAAACTGCATATAGAATAAACGTGCAAATTGAATAAACGTGCAAACTGAAGGATAAAAAGCAGCGATCGACTTGAAGTCACGTGCAAAATGATTATGTAAATAAGATGCATATAAGAGATAAGATGCATATAAATGGTGGTAGACAATCCAGCAGTAGTGAAATCTGTTTATTCAGCTACCTGTTTAAAAGTCTTATGGCTGAGGGAAAGAAAGAGTCCCTCAGTCTTGTGGATCCGGGAGCTTAAAGTGGAGAGGGTGAGCAGCTTCAAATACATTTAAAACTTCTCAACTGGTCAAGAAGGCTCAACAGCGGCTGTACTTTCTGAGGAGGCTGAGGAAGTTTGGCATGTCTCCCAAGATCCTCAGCAACTTCTACAGCTGTGTTGTGGAGAACATTCTGACCAACTGCATTACAGTGTGGTATGGCAGCACTACTCCGAGGGATTGCAGACAACTGCAGAGAGTGGTGAAGACTGCTGAGAGGATCACAGGATTCCACTGCCCTCTCTGCTGACAATTTACCAGCGCAGAACCCACAGGAGAGCTGCCTCCATCATTAAGGACCCACAACCGCCACTGGTAGAGAATAAGAAATATTGATTGGATATAATACATATATGCAAGTAGCAGGGCAGAATAAATGATGGATGACTTGTTGTAACTGTTACGAACCGAGACCGGTTGTGTTTGTGACAATGAACAATGGCGAGGACACGGAACTAAAGTAAACGATATTTAATGAAACAAACACAGAATTAATACAAATTACTAACCGTAAAAGTAATAAAGTGATAAAGTGACGACATATGCAGGCAGCAGTGAAAATACAAAAAGACAAACCACGACGATAAACATACAATACAAAAATCCAAGGCAGCGGTATCCGAAGGGCAATCCAAATAAGCGTAATAGGCTGTATGCACGGCGGTGAATGACGTACTTCCGGTGGAATATAAGGATGCTGGATTACTTCCGTTCCGGCGATTGTAGAGTGCTGTG
>JAZGTI010006790.1:12754-22774 GCA_036877585.1 Botia kubotai | reverse complement strand
TCCGTGTAAACGTAGTCAGTGTGAGTCCTAAAGTTAATCCTACAAGTATTTATTAATTAATTTGGTGGTCATTAGATGATATGCACATATTCTCAGATTCTATAATTTGTAAAAACTGGTTTAATACAAATTAAAATCTATTTATTCATTTATGAAAACACACATGCAAGCTTTTAAACCCACACATACACAAGCCTATGGTTAACTTGGTATAAGGTATGTTTTTGACATACTGAAGGACTACTAGTAAGATAATGGGTTGGGCTAGCCCTGATCACATAATCCAAAACACTTTTCAACTGTTCAATTTAAGGAACAATTTTAAGGCAATGTTTCTATATTTTAATAAAAGTAATGTTAAATATTTTTAATAAAACAAGTTTATTTAGATGTTCGCGCACACCTTTTTGACTAGTGATTGCACATGTGTATGTGTGTGTGAGTTATTTTATTTGCAAGCATGTCTGCATGTTTGCTGGTCTGTGTCCAAGAATATCAGAAGACGAACTATTCAAACAATTTTAGCTCCATTGCATGTCTCTTACTCATGACATAATCACAAGGGTTGCTAAAGAAAACACTCTGTTTTAAATCTCAAAATTAAAGTAGCACAGCTGAACAAACTCATTGCCCCTTGTCCTACATTTCACTTTGCTGACAAAGGCAGGCAAGTCATACAGTGTAAATGTGTCTACTGCCACCAGCAGGGCAGTTAAATGCAGGGCAGGATACCCCTGTCTGTATAAGGATCGAAGGATCAACTTTGCCGCCTTGTTGTATACTGATAAATATCCGTTGGTCATATTGCAATGTGTGTAATGATAATTGGACCGAAGATCATTCGTTATATCATAATAGTTCTTAATTGTTCAGTGTTACTAGGGCTTCGGTTATAGAGATGTATAGATAATGTATATAGATGTGTATATATAATGTGCGATTCTCTTCCTCTTGTAATGCAGATAAACAGAGGCAGTCAGGCACATAAAAACTACTTCGGCTACATTTAGAGTTTGTGTTCTGTTAACACTCAAATTGACATAAAATGGCATTGATTAAACAGATTTTTAACATTTCTTTGCAGTTCCCTCATAGAAATAAAGTGAAATTACCTCCACTAAGTCCATTGCATCACGCTCAGAGCCTTGAATGGAAAGAGTTATTTCATAGAAGGCATTTTAACTAGACACCAGGTCCTCGCATGGGATTTTTCCTGGATTACTGTCTGTCCCACAACTCTCATTTAAGATCTCTTAAATAAGAGTTTGAATGATGGTTGCTCGTACAGCTGCAAAATGTGCTTCTGACTTTAGACCTCTGTCAGAATGTCAAAAAGGTTTCCTTGACCTGCCCTCCAGGCATGGTGTTAGCTTTGAATGCATTACTTTAAGCCTGAATGGAAATTTGCCCCAGTGCTTCTGATGTGCGGGGATGAAGATGAAGTGAAATAAGGTGGAAGTGTGCCAGAAAATCTTTAAGTTATTAAGCTGGTATAGTGTGAAATATAGTGTGCTACCACTGTGGATCCTGTCACCGCAGGGTTCAGATTTCCTCCATGACATCATGAAGTAATGACAGTAGGTGTTCCCTGATGTCCTGGAGGCCGAATTTTCAGGGGATTTTCAGGAGATGGAGGAGTAATCAACTTCTAACGGATATGTGGTTCTCCTAATCACAGACAACTTCGAGTTGATACAGGATAGGGTGTTCCTCTCTGTTGAAATGCAGTGATTGTGTCTGAGGTGTCAGTATGTAACAGGAAAGACTGAATCTGACATTAAAGTGGTTCAAAGGGTGTGGAACACTCCCTTTCGGTGGGTCTCTCTGCCTTTTCCGGGTCAGGTAGGGTCAAGGGATCAAGTTCGACTGCTTAACATGGCCTAGTTAGTCCTTAGTATGTGGTCAATAATCCTTCCTGAATGCTCTGTCAAATACACAATGGTTTTACCCAACATGTTATACACATAATTCTTAAGGAGACAAATTTTGAATACATCATTATTGATTGCCTAAACAAACTGTGTGTAACAGATTCGTTTTCTTGCAGTCGGCAGGTTAATTTCACTCCGTTTTGTCAAATTCTAAACCACAATAAAAGCTTTTTTGGTTTGCACAGTCGGGACACAGTCAGTACAATAAACATTTGTCATGTGAATACAAAAATACAAACTTTAGCTATTTTCACCAAACAATATGTAAAGCAATGTAAATATAAAACACTAAAACCGTGGAAAAGAGAGAGAACAGTTCAGAACACAGAGATGTGTTGTAACACTTTTTTCCCAGCCATTGTTTTTCACAGTTGACACCAAATGGGATTTACTGGATGACACTGAAAGCCTTTTTTGTCTGATTGGAGCTCATTCACATCAACAGCTAGAGCATGTGTTTTTACTCAACGTTTACACCAGGGTAACACTATCTCCTCATGGCTGCCAGAGAAGAGGTGGATGGAAAGTAATGATAATTCATGACACACACACACACACAAGTACATGAGCCTGGGTGTTTTGATCAGATAATGTATTTCCCACTGTAGTTTGTCATCAACAGGAAGTGTTAAGAGAACAAATTTTTATATAGACACCTGGGATGAGAATTTTGCGGATGGGATGAAAACCCAGAACATTCTTTAGCCCAGAAACCTCAGAGGACACCAAAATAGAGGAAAAATGAATTGCGCACAGTGAAAAACAGAGACTGGCCTGGATTCGTTGGAGTTCACTTTATGCCTTGAGTTCCTGCCCAGAATTCAGAAATCATTCCAAAGTGCTTGATTTTTTTTCTCCGAGACTCTTCTGCATCGGATTATAGGAATTTGCCACAGGCTTTATGTTCAATAAGGCACATTAGATACACATCACTCTTCCTTACGTCCTGAGCCAAACATGATTATTTTATTTTTATTGTCAAACGCTGTTTGAGGGGAAACTTGAACAGGAATTTGTTCTGATCTCATAGTTTACAGAGAATCACATAGTTTAAGAGAATTTAATGTCTTAAATGTCTTGATTCTGAAAGCACGCTGTTCTGTAGATCAGCATTAATGTCTTAAACTCTGTGGATATAGAGGATAAAGGTAAGAAATGTGTATTTTTTTTTAAACTACAAAAGCAGATGTTTTCATTTCAAACACCTTTTAAGGGTTTGCTTTCTGAGGACACTTTTTCACAAACCCACTTTTTAAGCACATTTTAAGATTTTACGCTTTAAACATTTTTATTATTTGAAATGTTAAAAGACAGTCACTTGTTATTACACTTATTTTAAAAAAACACATAAAACTTGCATTTTAACATATAAACATAAAAAAGGAAAAAAAGAATATAAAAAAATTAAACAAAAAAATAAAATACATTTCCCCCCACCCAACAACCCGACATTTGAAGATTCTGTGCGTCTTAAGGGAATCAAGCTTATGATCTTGGTGCTGCTATCATAACACTCTATAAGTTGAGCTACAAAAACACTGCTAAGACAGCTATAGCATTATGCTGTATTTGATTTATGTGCATTTATATAAGCAGACAGACAGTTGTGATGAGTGACAGACTGAGCATAAACACCCTCATGATAATGGCTGTGCTCTGTGACGTGGTAACACTCATAATGCTTGGGGTTAAGACACAGTTATGGAAAGCCAGGTACAGACTGGGCATTGTCACAATTTATGTCACAAACCCGGTGCCTACTGAAAATGAAAAATAGCATGGTGCCAGTAGGATGGACTGCAAACTGCATTGGGCAGGCCAGAGAACACAGTATGAAGAAAGTGCATCCCACCTTCCACTCAGAAACTCAGAAGGAAAACTCTGTTAAATGTTAAGAGCTCTGGATCGGAAAACACAATCTGGAGAATAATGGCATAATTTGAGTGCTGTAAAAATAATGAGGTGTGGAATTGAAACTTATGATCATAAGTTTCAATTGAATTTAGGAGTCTGCTGTGTATGATTCGGTGCAAGTTGATAAGTGCAAGTTGAAGTCCATAAGACTTCCACAAACAATGCGTTCCTTGTGAACTGATTTGACCCACACGCAGTTGTTTTTTTATTCTTTTATACATGTGGTCACACAAATTTATTTGTAAACTAAAAATGCAGAATTGAGAAAATCAAACACCAGTGATTTTCTTGTTTGATCTCTATTTGCCAAAAGCAAAAGTGTGCCAGCAACTATAGCCTGTGGGAAAACAGACAATTCTTTGTATATTATATAATTAACTATTTAAAAATGTATGATAACATTTAAACAAAATTCATTCTTAAGATGTGTATAAAATAAATGTATACACGTTTTAAAGAATGAACTTACTGTTTACCTAAAACCTGTTTACTTTGTTTAAAAAATGAGCGATAGAAAATTTTAGCAGATAGAATCACAATTAGAGGTAGATGCAAACCAGAACTCCAGTCCATGTAGAAACAGAAATCTTGGTGCCCTTAAGTGATGTACCAAAGCCTGTTGATGTCAACAGGAAATAAGAGAACAGCTCTGAAACAACAGAACATGTGCGTGTTTGATTATAATACAGTGTTTCCTGTATATGGCTCCAGGACCCTTCCTACTTTAATAGCAACTCCAGGGCAACAGTCATCAAAACACATATTAACACTAAGCAGTAATTATGTGCATTATAAACATATAGATAAACACAGGCCACTGGGTTTACAAACAGATAAGAAGAGCAGGCAGATGATTTTGAAACTAAACTTAAAAATAACCATAAATCCATCATTGTTCTTCATTTTATGAATTAACAGCCTTTAAACACTGCATGAATAAACATTTTTATTTATTTTCAAAAAGAAAAAAAAAGAGGGAAAATTCATGCGAACACAAGAGCATCCCATCAGAGCAGCTGAGAGATCATTCCACTAAAATTCCTCGTCACTGTCTGCAAGCAACTTCAGATCAAACACATGGAAAGATATAAAACTCCAAAAAAAGATACAAATAAAAGTTGCACACAAACAACTTTTGTTTACAGCTTCTGTAGCTGCCAATAGCTGTCCAGAAGACCAGATTTGCATAGCGCTCAATGTGCTAGTAGTAAAAATGATGAACCAGAATTTTAGCATTAGTCAAGTTTAGATTCAGGTTTGTGTTTTTATAATAATGTGATAAAAAGTGTAACACACTACAGCAGTTGTATTGCTCTGTTGTCTAAGAAGTGCTACTTACATGTGATTATGGCAGAAACACATCCAGTTGATTGTCACTGATCCATGAATTCATACTGAATTCCTTCACAAAGCCTCTGCCCACACAGCTTAATGCACATTATATAACACTGGCAGTTAGAGATATATAATAATTTAAACTTACCCTACCACTCAGTGGCAGAGTGAATCACATGGGAAAAATAAAATACAAAGACATTTACAGTGGCTATATAAAATAAATGTCCTAGTTCAAAGAGAAGCTACACTAACGTACAAGAAAAAGCTACAGATAAACCCTACAAATGGCAGGCCAAACAAAAACAAACCACTTGACATATTTAAATATATTACACTAATTACATTAACAACCAGAGAGGGTTATAGAACGGAGGGAGGTTTGGCCATCGAGCGAGAGAGAAAGAGAGAGATTTGTAAAACACTGATATAGCTGTCCGGCACTAAGAGATGGATATGACTGTAATTCATTAAAGGTTATGTCATTGTTTAAAATGAAAACACTTTCGCCTATGACCGATTCATGTACAGAGAAGTATAAGTAAGCCATTTATTGATTAATCTCCCTGAACAGTGTAAACACTGACACATTTGCTCTGTCTGTTTGAGCGGCAGGAGCTTGAGGCACGAGCGTCCGTTTTATCTGACCGACGGCAAACAGTTTGAAGAGTTTTTTTTCCCCCAATTACTTTGCAATTACATATTTCGCTTTTGATGTCACAGTGGAGAGCACAGAATTAAATTACATAAGCCTTTGAAGGCTTTTTGGAGTACACTTGAGTTTCTGAAGAAAGACGCATGAATTGAATTTGGTTGTCTCTGACAGACCCAAAGCTTGACTGATCAAAGGTAAGACTTGCCACTCAGAACCAGGGGTCAGGTAAGAGGAACCGTGACATGACATTTCACACACAGGTGACCCTCAGATGTTACACACAGAGTTAACAATGCCCACGCCAAATAAATAATGCTTTATAGCTCTCATTTAGAGGATTACACATGATTACAGGTGCATTTATATCATTTCAATACATACATAAAATGCTATTGGACATACGTCTCTGTACACCTCACCTTGAGGATGACAAGCCTGATGAATTTATATAAATTTCATCTTTACATTTTTAAAAGGATTTGACTGCTTTAACACCTCCAAAAACATAGCACATCTCGAATATTATGGTTGTGAAAGTATATATTTCCAAAAAGCATTTTCAAGTCTAAAATTGTCCTGGTCGGTTCATCTGGAAATATGTAATGGAGGTTCAATGTCTGCAGTTAAGCTTCAATACCAATAAAGTCACAACTTTCCATCTTTGCTTTTAAGAAACAACATGCAAAACCATCAGTAACCACTAGGAGCAGCACATAACCTATGTGATAGTTTCGCACCCTTGCAATTTCCCTTAAACATAATGTGCAACACAGCTTAGCAGCACAGAATATATGCTGTTCTTTTGTTTTACATTTGGGATTTCGTCCAAGAACTCTTAAAGTTTCAGTGAGTTATGTGTGTCTTATAAGTGTAATATGTGAGCTCTTTCTCTCATCTTTCCTTCCCCACCCCTGTAAAATGGCAGCATTACATATAGTTTCAGTCACATTAAAGCACATTCTAAATGTATCCTACATAACTAAAAAATCTATTTTTCACATCAAAGTCTTTATGAAAGGTGGACGGAACCAGCCTGCAGTTTAGTTTGGGGGAGTGGATGGTACAGTATCTGTACAGTTCTGTACAGTATCTGTACAGTACAGTTACTATCAGTAAGAGAGTGAAAAACAATGAGTTTACATTTACATGTTAAGACATATTGCACATAAAGCCTTTTGCGGGTGTATGAAAGCCATTTGGTTTTAGAATTAGTTCTATTGCACACATGCACACACACGCACACAAATGTCCTTAACAAAATGTAGAAAAAAGTTCCCTTTACGAAAAGCAGGGAAAACATGGGTCGGGCGGTGATCTGCTCGTGTTGACAATGAACGTGTGCGGACAACGGAGGCTTATGCTGATAAATCAGATATGACCAGCTTATCCATTTTATTTCCAATGTTTGAGGAGACTGTGAGCTCATCGGACTCGTAATCGTCGTCGAAAGATCTGCAAGAGCAAGCATACAAACGTTACGCTATGCGCTTCTTCAACCACACATAGGCCAGATCTGATGTCACTCATCACGGGATGCTCACCCATCTCTGAGCTGTTCATTGGCTGTCTCCTCCGCCACAAGAATCTCATACTCCTCCGCAGCATATTTATCCCAGTCTGAGGGCTCTGGACCATCGCTGTCCAAATCCTGGTACGTGCACACATGCAATTGCAGTTACAAAAACCCCAAAATTACCCAGAAGTAACTCTACAGGAGAAAATGAGCAGTACCTTCTGCACGGCAAAGGGATCTCTCTGCTCATGGTCCAGATACTTCTCCAGATTGAAGAAAGTGTCATAGAATATATGTGCCATCCTGCAGCGCTTCAGATCTCGGAGAGTAATTTTACCTGCCAAGAGTCATAACACAGTCGATTGTTTATATTACATCATAAATTTACCTGTATTTATTTGGCAGACGCATTTATATAAAGTAAATTACAGTGCATTGAAGGTAAACAATTTATGGCTATGTGTGTTGGTCCAATACTGGCCCAGATGAACATACCTGGGCATTCTGGTTTGACTAAGTCCAGCATCTGGCACAGGAGATCCTGAAAGGGCAGGGGTTCAATACCCATCCCCTCCATGCGTTCACACTGCTCCTCATAGAAATACTCCAGTTCGTACATGGAAAGAACACCATCTCCATCCATATCCATACAGCGGAACCAGTACTCTATACTGAACAGAGAGATGAAGTTGATAAAGAAACATGTATTTAAAAACGTAAAACCCGCATTTATCAATTGCATTCATCCAAATAATATTTTGGGCCACTGTAGGAAAAGTGCATGATCCTTTTTCTCCATTTGACATGTAAAGACAAACATGTTCTCAAAGATAATCTAGCAATTATTTGGTGCATCTGTTCTAATACCTTGTAGGGTTCTTCTTGTCCTCCTCTGAGATGAGGAACCAAACAAACTCAGCGTAGCTCATTCTCCCTTCTCTCTGCACTGAGTTCCCCCTAGAAGAGACAACAATCATTTATCATAAACCAGATGGACACCAACCAAAATTTAATTTATCGCTTCATTTCTCCTACCTTGTGACAGATCCTGAGAACAGCCGCTCAATGATTCTGCTTGATGAAGCTTTGCCACAAAGAACACAGAACAGAGATCCATCAAAAACTGTTTCCACACATCCCTAGACCTGATCTGAAGCCAAATAACCCATCCAACCCATCCAACATCCTAGGTTCACTTGCATGTAATCTTTAACAGCGATAAAGGTTTGGCTGAAACACACCCTGAATGTATGACACACATCCTATAGCCGCAGGTTCCTTCTAAACTTACCATGGTCGTTGTATCTAGCCAAGTCCTTGGGGTCAATGAAGAGGTCATGGTCAGCGTCCAACTCCCAGAACTTACAGTAAATGACATAAAAGTGCTCATAAGAGAAGTAATCAGTGATTTGATTGATGTCATCTTCCTCCTCCAGCAGGGCGAGAGTCTAGCGAGAGAGTAAAAGTGCAAACTCGTGAAAGTTCATTCTGGTTGGGTTGGCAACAATTTCTCATGTTGAACACAAGCTGTGGAGATTGACTGGAACACAATGAAGGTCCAGAGTGATGGTGGCATTGAATGAGTGTGTACCTGGAGGAAGTTACTTCTCCTGAGCTCGGTCATGTTGATCTTGCCTGTCCAGGAGCGATTAACTGTGTAAAATACTCTCTGAATCACCTGGAGAGGAGAGAGAGAGAGAGAGAGGATATCTTGGAATTATATAAAGCATTAGGCTGTCAAAAAGTGTCATTATTAAAACTTTAAAAGAGTCAGATTAAAGCACAGTCTGATCACAACGCTCACTATCGATTTCCAAAACACAAAGGAATTTGGAAATACGCCTTCAAAAAACTAAAGATAATAAACATTTGTCTTTGAGTTTGTTATAATTTCTTTCCACACCGCACATAATTGTTTAAAAACGGTGTGACATCCAAGTTCATAAACTTGCCTGACTAAACTAATTCCAGAAACAATAATTCTTTACTTAATGGCACCTGGTCAAAGCCTCACAGTAAGGCTCGCTAGGAACTGATACTCTGGATGCACTTAGTGCATTGAAATCCAGTGTAATATAAATGTAATCAACAGATAAACAGACCAAAGCTGACATGCAATAGAGTGAAAGACAAGGTGTGCGAATGGTAGTAAGTGCACTAACATTATGGTATTTTCACTTCTGGAGCTTAATGCCATTTTCATCACATCACAAGAGCACCGTCTAATATCTCCTAACCATCTAAAAATAACATACAAAGGTTTGGAACCATATGAAGGGAAATGATTTCAATTTTCCTTTCTGGGAGAACAATTGCTTAAAATTTTACAGATCTAATCATCCCATGTACAAGATGTTCTCTGTGCATGTAAGGGCAGTGGTCTTGGTTCTTGATTACACTGAGACAGTTATATCTAGGACTGTTGTGACAAAGATCCCTGGTTCCAAGAGAAAAAGTGACATCATAGCGTGGATTAACATGCATTTCCTGGTAGATCAGGGCCTCAGAGGAGCGATTGGTAGCAGGGGGTGTCAACCAGTACACCAGCACAAGGAAGTGTCTAAATAAGGGGTTGTGCAGGACCAGGGTCAATGGCCTGTGGGTGGCATCAGTCTTTCCGTGATGTCAGGCCATTTTGACGCCATTGCCCCTCCCACTGCTGCTACACTCGC
>JAZGTI010006790.1:0-12674 GCA_036877585.1 Botia kubotai | reverse complement strand
GACGGACGCACTGGGCACCACGTTTCTCTGTTCTGACTCTCCACCAGCTCAGCTCAAATAGCTGTATCCGATTAACCTCAAACACTTCAGTAAGCCAGCGAGACTTTCAAAGTTAAGTACGAAATATTAGAGCAATGCTAAAAATAAAGATTCCAGGTGCCAGACTGATGATGACCCAGGACAAAAAAAAGTCAGGTTACTGTCGACAGATGCCGACACTCAAATAGTCGTGGAGCGATGGCAGAAAATAAAAGATTACATCAATTTTACAGTGTGTTCCAGTGACAACAAAGTGTCCATTGCAGTAACCCGACCACCACAAGATATCTCCAGTCAGGTGCCACTGAATCCCTAATAAAGTTACTTACTGTTGTGATGTACCGGGAATGGAATTCAGGAGCATCTTTTAAAAACGTCAGCCCTGGGTGAGTGTCCACTATGTCCTAATAGAACAAGAAAAATCAAGAGTGAGATGACCTTCTCTGTCCCAGTTCAACAGTCTACAAAGCTCCTTCTACATGCCAACAATATGACAGGTTAGAGGTGCAGGTTCAAAATATACAGCACAATACAGTATAATTACAGCCTTTAAAGTTAACATGTTAATGTGTATCATTAATTAAACATATTTAAGGTAGTTTTTATACCTTAGTATGTTGTTAATATATTTACACAGTTCTATGTAGGAAAAAGTCATACATTTTATTTATTATTTTTGCATTGCAGCAAATAAAGAAGCTTGTTCAAAATTGTAAAAGCTATTTTATTGTTGTAATGTTATTTGTAACAATTATCCCAATTATAATCAAAAACAAAGTCTTATTGACAAACAACACATACATTTGAAATGTTTATTAAAAGCCTTTGGTAATATTTTTAGCCATTCAGGTCAACCATTACTGTAGCGTATACATATATCAAAAAACTTTCATCTTTTATGTAATCTGTCCATAGACTGTTATGTTGTGTTGTTGTGGTGCTTAAGATGGACAGCATTTCCTTTAGAGACTCTTGTAATCAGTTTATTATTTTGTTGTATTATTTTGTAATGTTTATTATTGTTTTTTTTGATAGATGGTTGTCAGTAATGGGCTGTTTGTGACTTGAATATTCTGATGCAACTGTTCAGTGATCTTTGGACAATCATTCCCAGGAAGAAAAGCAACAGACCAAAATGTCCTCCAGCAATCTACCTGACTGTGGACTGTTAAAAAACGCAAGTCCTCAGAAAACTAAAAGTAACATCATTACTGTAGGCCTATGATTGTGACTAAATGTAGCTTTGTTCTCAGATTTTTTAGATAAGGGTATTTTACTAACTTCTTAACAAAAACCAACAGAAAAGTTAAACTAAATCTTTTATATTGCATCATAAATAATGAATTATTACAAGTGCAATATTCCAACCTGTAATAGAGGAATAAAATCTTCCTGTTCCAAGTAACTGCAGCCTGGTTTGGCCAACAAGTAAACAAACTTGGATGCATCATCGTAGCAGCTGTGTAATAACCTGTAAAAAGGTAGACAAATGGCAGAAAAAAGTAGAAAATCTCAATGTAATGGCACATGTATTTAGAAAGCACTATCCAAAGCCCTTTCTATTCATTTAAAGTGATGGTCGACAGAGGCTCACTTACTTTCTCCATGTTGCAATGAATGAGTGAACAGAAACGAAACCAGTCCTCTCTCCACCAGCGCAAATAAACATCGGTGCTTTCCAATAGAGGGGACATCCACATGCCTGAGGCAATAAATGTTTACACCGTACTTTAAATGGCACTTAGATATATGTGGTCAGACTGCGAAAACTATTTTAATATTATCGTTTCTTTTATAGTCTTTGTCACAAAAGCAGCTGACAACACTCAACAGTGTTCATGTTGAGCGTTTAATCAACATATCTAATACTGGATAACTATAGATGAAAATCCTTTCTAAAGCTCTTTTAAAGCTTTAAAAAGTATGTAATTTTTCATATTAACACCCCTTCTCTTATCCCAGTACACACCTCAGCTTTAAGGATTAACTCTCGGAGTATGACCTTCAGGATGCAACATGAGTTATGGTGCTTCTAAGATTGTTTATTTATACCACAAAAAATATGTAGGATGCTGATAGGAGACTGCAATACTATCTGGTATTGAGTTTAATTCAGAGATTATGAATTTAATGCTTAAAAAACAATTGCTAATTCATACACACCTTTGCAATCTTCCCCATTTCATAGATGTCAGCTTTCTCCTCCTCAAACTCTGTGAAGGCCGCCTCGATTTTGGCAATGGCCTCGTCATAGTTGGCAGTACAGTTTGGAAGGCCTTTGGGGAAGTAGAAGCGTGGAATGTTTATGGAGGGGGGTGGGGGTGGGGCCACCACTTTGACCGGTGGAGGGCTGGGTGACCGTGGGGTTGGTGAAGAGGGTGCAGGTGCAAGAGCCGGAGGAGGAGATCCAGGTTTTTTCTCTGGCTGGATCTGTTGAAAAAAAAAACAAAGAAAATTAGAGACGAGAAGAATCTTGTTTTCACAGGTATGAAAACGGTTTAGGCCTCATAGTATACTGTACTGTATTTGCTAATGCCCAAGTCCTCAAAGACATTTAGCTGATAAGAGCCATATGAATGAAATTCCAAAACAGTCCTCAGGAGATAAGCTATTAACACACTTCAGCTGAAGAACACAGAGTAAAAGTAAATAGAAGAGATGATGTTAACACAGAGGAACCTTCAATACAGGCCAATGATAAATAATACCTCAGAAGTACGAACCACATCTTAGTACCGACTTTACACTTCACTTTAAACTTCAAGAGACTGCTTTCTTTTAACATCAAGATGTTTTCACTGCTCTCTTTAGACCCTGAAGAAGTATATTAATACAACGCTGCAAGGCTTCAAAATATTATAAGTTATTTATCCTTATGTTCTCTGGCCCATTACTACAACGCTTAAAGTGACAGTTCACCCAAAAATGAAATTTCATCCATTATTTACTCACCTTCATGTCATTCCAAACCTGTATGACTTTTTTTGCTTTTGAGGAACACAAAAGAAGATATTTTGAAATATGCCGGTAACCAAACAACAACGGCACCCGTTGACTTCAATAGTATGGACACAAAAACACATTTCGCAGGAGATAAAAGTCATATAGGTTTGGTATAAAATGAGGGCAAGTAAACAATGAAAACATTTTTATTTTGGGGTACTGTTCTGTTCTTTCAAGTCTTTTCATGTATTTAAAATATATATATTTAAAATATCTCTTTTCAGAAGTGTTTAATTACATAACTCCAACGTTCAACGCGTGGTGTCAAAGTAACAAGTAAATGTTTTTAGGTCACATTAAATGTCACATTAAGCTAAAGATCACAATGTAATGATTAGCCATCATTTTCTGTACACTTTGAGAGCTGACGATTGTGTGAAATTTCTTCCAGGCACTTGCTGTGCGAGGATGCTGGCTTAATGGTGCCATCTCATTTAGCCAACATTCACATTGATACACTCAGGTGGATTATCAGTAAAATCATAACCGGCCTCATCGACTTTCCTGCCAATGTGACAACAAGAACATCCCAGGAGTAATAATACAGACCTTTGCCACTGGCCTCTCTGCCCCCAACCAGAATAACTCAAAGTAATTTCAGAGTGATTAGCTATTTATATTTCCATCTATAATTTCTCATTGATGTAATGGTGAAGTACAGTGATGCCAAAATGGGGCATCTTGGGCTCAGTAAACGTGTCTAAAACCTACTGTATGCATACAGACTAATTTACAGGCCAGACAATGACAGCTAACGTCTGTTTACTTACGCATTCTTTTCATGAGGGACCTTGCAGCACCAAGGTTAAACTTCTAATAACAAGCTGTGGAAATGTTCAACACATTCTATACATAGTCTCGACATTCTGTTCTTATTCTAGTCTCTGGGCAAAACCCTGGAGTCATAGTGTGCACTTACTGCCACTCATTTCTGAACAGCACAGTCTTACTGTCAATCAAACATAAACAGAGCTGTTGAAGTGCAACCGAATTTTGCTCGCAATGGAATTCTTCAAAATTCCATTGCGAGCCGTGCAGGTATTGAACAGAGCAGCTGTGGTTTGAGTCCACACCCTCCCCCCTTTCAAAGCACCCATACGCAATACTTGGACACTGTATTCCTGCCCTGCTTCAACCCCTTCCACTGTCCTATTAATAAACACGTTGGTATCTGCCTGTAAATAGTTTGTCTTTCCTGGCATGTGAGAGTTAGCCACAGCATTCTTTGTTGAACTACAGAGGCTCAAAGCGCAAGGCTGCCTACTGACCTGGGCTTGCTGGAACGACTTGAGCCGTTTCTTGAATCGCGATGGGAGGACAAAATCACAGCCTCTGGCCAAAAAGGCCAGTTCCCCTCGCAGGTCGGGATCCTCCCTCAACGAGGCCTCTTTGATCATCATATTGGCGATGTCAAAAGTATTCAAAAAAATGTTTGATAAAACACCCTAATGAAGCAAATAAACAATGTCCTCTGTGACTTCCGTTAAAGGGGATAAACTTCCTTTCGGCAGCTTGCAGAGAACTCCCTTCTGGCCAGTGGCCCTCTACACTCTTACGACCCGCTGTACTCTCACTCGCGCACGCTAGCAAGCTTCAATACGCTCATTTGCCAGGTTTTGTCCAGCGATGCAGGTTGGACGCGTCCTGGTGCGTAGAGCAATTCCTAGAATCGTGTCTGGTAGTGTGACACCTGGAATCCAGGAGCATTGTACCAAAGAGGCCAGGCCGCCAGCCTCCCAATTGCTTTTCGAAACTACAAAACACAAATCTCAACTTAAGTCCATAGCCAACAGGTTCCCAGCCCTGCGAAACATGAGCCACTCTGGGGTCTGCCTCCCCGACCAGTACCCTCTCTGCGCCTGACCTGAACGCAATGGTACAGAGGGGAGGAGATCGACTTGGTCAAATGTCTGCGGTGCACATTTGTGTATGGCTGAGCAAATTGTATAATGGGAATAGAAGCCCCCTCCCACCTCTAAACAGAAAGGCTAAAGTTAGCAGAAGCACAGATGAAGTACAAACTGCTGTTGATCAAGACTTTGTTTACGAACACAGCAGGGCAGAGAGAGAGAAACCATGGGGGACAGCTTAGATGGACAGGGCCCTGCAAAGTCCAGCACCCAAGGGTTCATGGGGTGCACTTTGGAAGTGGAATAGTTATAACAGAGTCTCAGATGTTTTAGGGCACTGCACCCATAGCCTTTCTTTTCGCTCTAGAAAGTTTCTGACTGACAGACAAATGAACTGTGCTTCATACCTAAGGCAAACAAAGGCTAAATGATGTACTACATAAATAAGAACTGTCTAGCACATGAGTAATCAAGTGCACTTCATTGAACTCATTGTGTACAACACGGTCTTAATCACAGTCAGTTTTAAAAATCAATCCAAATAATCACAATCACAAACTAATTAGAAAACAATACGTTTACATTTTTTTCTGCAGGCCAGGTAGAACAATAGGTAGAACAATTCTACTTTTTACTTAATTTTTTCATTAATTGTTTATACAGTTTATAAAAAAGGAACTAATTTAAAGCTGGAATTTTAAAGCTGAATCATACATTTATTAATTATCATCATAACATTATTAAGCCATTTTTAGCCCGTCTGGTAGGGCTTCTGATGCTTTTAAGACTGTCAGCTAGTTAGGTTTAGCTCAATAAGGTTCAATTAAAAACAACAATGTTTTACGAACAATGTTCTATACAGTTCTTTCAGACTGGTTTTGTTTTAGCCTGATATTTTCTCACACTGGTCCCGGGTCAATGGATCATTATTATTGTTGTATACAATCAAATCTATATTGAATAGACCTTTTTCTTTAGGTATCTCAGTATAATGTTACATTACAAGTTTTTAACTTAACAAAAAGCTTTATATCCAAATGAATTGTTGTGGCATTAATTGTTTCCCTAGCCTGACCTACAATGAAGCATTGTGTAACAGTCAAGACCTTTAATTACTAGTTTTCCATTCATTTAACCTTCTGATTGAGATACAAAACAGAAAACTAAAAGACATACTGACACCTAGTGTCTGCGAGTATAAATTATCCAACGTCTGTCTTTCCAGAAATCCACGCAACAGCGGCGTGTGATTCTGCTGCCAGACAGCTGCTTCAATCTGCGCTGTTTAAATTTTATCAGCCTGAATAAACCACTGAACTTTTCAAGAAAGAAAAAAAGAGCAGGGCTAACGCAGAGGGGGAGCAGATCTCTTTGCATAACTAAGCTCTAACGCCCAGCAGATCTTCTCCTCTTTCCTTTAAGCCTTATAAATAACACCCTCTGTACAGGAGGCCTCCTGACATTTCAGCTGTACATAGCAATCCCAGCATTCCCTGTTCTGTCTCCGGCAGCTGTTAGGAGAATATCAAACACATCAAGATTCCACGGTGGGCAGAGCTGGGGAACATAAAGAGCCCTGCCTGCTGCTAACGCCATTAGCTTCCTCTACTGAGAAGGAAGGCCACTGGAGGAAAAGACGAGATACTAATGTCAGTTCCAAGTGCATGTAATGATATACTTATTCTTGTGTTGGCCAGTTCTTAGCCAGAAAAACAAACTAGCTGTAAATAGAGTATTAACACACTTCAACATCAGCAGCAGGTTATAGTTAACTTGGGTTTAGATTACACTGTATTCTAGCATAACAAAGATCTAGTCCACAAGAACTGTAAAGAATGGGGGAGGAGATATGATAAAATGAGGAAAATGACGCAGTCCAAACTCGAACCTGCATCCCCGAGAGAGCACTACGATCCTTGTGTGTCATATGATGATGAATGCTATGGCTGCACCATGACCAGTTCTGTAACTTGTTTTAGTCAAATCACACAAAGCAATGTGCTCACATGGCAGCAGTAAATCCAACATACACTTTGGTGGTTTTATTTGCTAATTCTGACATGTTCAGTGTGTTGCATTTTAACCCAAGTTTGATGAATTTGTAGATGAGCTGCTGTGCAGTGCAAAAAATAAGGTGATTAACTAATTTAAACTTATTAAGTAAACAATAGTTCAGTAAACAAATAATAATTCTATTGTAAATAACTTTGGTGGAGTGCACAGTATCACAAGCTGGGATAAAAATGGTCCCAGCTGACCTCAGATGTCTCCCAGCAGGTGGACCTTGTGTTCCACTTAACAGGTCAAACCAACCACATAAGTTATTACAAGAGGATCAAGCACACTTTGTATAAAGAAGACCACAATCCTGGGGCTTGTGTATTTTTAGTTGTTTACATTTCTTGCAATGTCACGATGACAAATCATGGCAGAATGCCAAGAAACAGGCAGGCCAGGCCTTTAGTGTCCTCCACTGTTGAACAACACTGTTGAATCTTTCCCCTACAATCGTTGACATACTGTAGAAAAACTGCAGAACACACGGTCTCCTCTTGTGGAGAACTCTAAGCCTTGTGCAGTGCTAGCTGAGAAATATTTAATCTCTTATGCTGAATGTGCCCCACTGGCTTTGCCTGGACCATTTAGATGTGTGAACTGATGCTCTCAGAAGAGCAGGAATGTGTCAGTGGAAGTGTGGAACATTCAGACAGAATAAGATACTACAACTATGTTACAGCTTTGGCTGTCATTCGTTTCCCACAGCGTCTTGCTGCCCATAAAAACTCAGCGCAATACTTTCATAAAACTGCTGTCGGAGTATATTAGTGAGCATGCATGTACTCTGACAGGTTGCTTTGGTGTTGAAAGTGTGTCAAGCAGGTTTATTCATCTTTCTATGACTTTATGCCCATCTCAAATTTTTCTGTCTAATAAAGGCCAGAAAGTACATTAAAGCTACAATCAGTACGTTTTTTTTTTATTAAAAATAAACAAGGTCACTTATTTTGCAAGTACATAACATACCAAAATGGTCTCCTTACCTTATACAATTCACAACGGGGTCAGATGAGCTGAGCTGTCGGGTCAGATTTCCTGAGAAATGTCGGTTTAGCTACATCTGACTATAACATCTGACTATAATCTGACTAGGCTTTCCTGTAGCTCAGTGGTTAGAGCATGGTGTTAACAACGGCAAGGTCACAGGTTCGATCCCAGGGACTTCACATACTCAGAAGCGATGTGTAATATAATACAATGTAAGTCACTTTGGATAAAAGCGTCTGCCAAATGCGTAAATGTAACACACGTAAAGAAAAGTATGTAAAATAACCTGCAATTTTATGTTTGAAACAGAGGTGGCGACAGACAGGCAAAAGTTACACATTGCAAGTTTAAATAAATTGCATATTTTGCAACAATTCTGATCAATTTCAGTGTTTACAAAAGAAACACACAGAAACAATTTAGTATGTCGCACACATACCCTGAAGTCTATTCAGATAAGAATGTACCAGATGCATTATTAGTTTGTGTTCACAAACTTCAGTATATCTCTGTTCTCTGACATAGAATTAGGTGTTTTCCCTCAGACTGCAGGTACAAAAAGTCATGGCCCATCTCTGGAGGTACATGGATGGCTGGATTATGAAACAGTTTCTGAGTGTTGAAGGAGAGAGGGGGCTTGTCCATGCAAGTATGCGAGTGCATTCGCTGAGCCCAGCAGTGCTGTTCAACATTGGGAAACCCTATGAGCAAAGAGACAGTTAATACTTCCACCCCCCTCCACTTCAGCTCCAGCATCACACCTGTCTGCCTGCTTATGCCGGGCAGCTTGTTCTAGGACGTGCTGTAACAGTGCCCGGGCCTCTTGATGGTGCTGAGTGTGTTCTTGCACTGACAGGAGACTCATCACACCTGTCTTCTTCTCGTCATACTGGACACTGTGCAAACACCAGCACCACGCTGAGTCTTCAATTAACAGCAAATCCGCTATGCAGGATGCCAGAGCTATCAGAGCGCTATAAAGGTGTCATCTTCTAGTTCCCTCAAAGGTCTACTGCCATAACCTATCGAAATGGCCATAACCTCCATAACCTTATGGAGACACTTGTGAACTACTGACGCAGTGGCTTTCTAGGATTAAAAAATACTTGCCATAATACTCATTGGTGTCGAACAGTCTGAGAGTTCTGCTAAATTAGTAGTGTTTCGGGGAATAATAATGTTGTCATTCCATTAATTTTCAGCAGGTCTCAGTTGCACGGTGTTGGGATGCCATCGCTAACTTAAGTCCAGTGCACCCCTCGTCCTCCGCACCCCATCTGCCCCTCAGATTCACCTTATGGTGTCATAATGTGCAATTGCCATGGGTGATGTGACAGTACTGGGTTCTTTCGAGCAATCAGAGGGTGATCTTTACTCCAAACACTAAAAAAGTGCATAGCTGCCTACAACCAGTAATTTCAGCTTTTGGAGCTATGCTTAGCGTTTAGATTTATGGCGCAGCAAGTGCGGCATAAGCCACTGAGACTGGAGAAGGATGGAGCACAGAGGAGATGCACAGTTATATTAGATCCTTACTGAAAATGATGAGACGAAGCAACATCAAGATAGGAGAATGTGTGTAATAAATAACGTGTAGATATACAGTATAGCGTGACAATTGCACATTAAACTGCACTTCAATTAAATCTCAGTAATTAACATTACATTAAATATGGAAGTTTTTCAAATGCATAAGTGGTTAATCCACACAACAAACAAAAGACCAGCACATTAAATATTTCAATGCATTTTCTTTAAACACAGGAATCTTGCAATGAGTAATTTTTGCTTCTCCACCACCATCTGTTTAAAACAAACTGACACGGTACTTGTGAAGTATTTTCTTAACATGGATGACAAGTTTAAATTCCCAAGAACGCCTTTAAGAACAAGCTAAAACTGCTGCACTATCTACAGTATCCTGACATGTGATATAGCAGCTGGATCCTCTTTATTCTGTTTACAGAAGAACACTTCCCACAAAATCTGATCCAACCAATCAGATTATACATCATTATTATAAACGTGCCATTACAAATAATTGATTTTTGTTCTTTTTTTAACCAAACAAAAGTTATGGATTGCAACTTCTATGCCTTGCATAATACGTGCTCATGGTATCATGGCACCAATTGTTAACCTGTCTGCCTTGTTACCGGACACCATATCAAATAAAATAATAAAGTAGTAAAAAGTGGAATGTGGCTATAGACTTTTTCTTTCCCTTCCGTCTCATAAATATGTTATAAAATCGGATGAAAACAAAACATGAGATGCTATGGGCAGAGACACCTGTTTGACATTAATGACCATGTACATTTCTGGCAAAACAAAACCTGCGCATTAAGACTTGACTGAAATGCAGTACTTGCGTTGTAAAGACATTAAATAATAATTGTACACTATTGTGTCATGTTCTGCATGCTACACATGCGTTTTTATCCGTTAAATAATGCGATTTGCAATTTCTATAATTGGATTTATTAAAGCGCTTTCCTAATATATTTCACATGCTAGTAACAGATCAACACTATCTTATTAGCCTTTCGCACAGTCTTAAAGCAAACTGGTGTTCATAGCACACAAGTCTGTCTCTACACATATAACTCATGTGTAACCCAAACACTTGGAGTGACTGGGGGCAGATGGCAAAGGCACCTAACTCCGTCCACTGCCGAGCCGAAAGAGATCATCAGTTCAGGACAGCCCATCTCCTCTGCACCCCACCTTTACTCGCTCGCTTTGACGCAGGAGCTACTGCCATGTATGTAAAATGATCCGCAAAGATAAAGCTTCTAATCTGCAGTTTATTTCTGCAGCAGGCACCGGGCAGACTTTAGAAACACATACAAACACCCCACCCCCATCGCACAAACACTCAAACACGCACTGGCCCATTCCAACACGCACACCCATGTTTGAATCCAACCGCTTGAAAATAGCAGTGCCAAATGCCATCGCCATAGTGATAACCCCTTACCTGGACTTATGCGAACCACTCTGTGGAATGTGGGGGTATGAAAGAGACCTTATTTCCTCACACACACTCGGCAGTGAGCTGAACTGAGGAAGTGAATTTTATGAGGGCCTATTCTAGTCCGAGTTGGATTTCCTTTAAGAAAACCCACACGGTGGAGCCGCTGCAAGAAGTCCCATTAAATTACGGCTTACAAGAGGCCATGGAGGATGATGGGACGAGTTTGTAAAAGAAGTATATTTAAAATGAACTGCAGTTAGAGCTGACTTTGAGTATTCATGCTCTACTTACAGCAGAACTGGACAGGAAATGTTAAATTAACCCCACGGATTAACCTCCTCTGACATAGAAACATCTGTACATGTACAAGAAATGCATAAAATATTTTGACAGAGTACTCTTTGTTTTCTGTCTCATCTGTCATTTATGTAGTATCATTTGTTTTTTCGCATCTGTCATATATGTATCATCTTAATACTAATAATATATCAGCTAATGTACATTAAATATATTAATATATAGTGGAGACTAAAAGTATAAGTCTATACCTATAAGTCTATATCCTTTGCTGAATTTGAAAACATTTATAAAGTGTTTATGATTCTATTTCTAGGTCACTAATTAAACAAACAAATTTGTACAAAGGAGATGCCTTGCTTCTACAAAACACACACAAGGTTCACTGGAACATTCTTCAGTGGTGCTGGGATAACATGGGTCATCAGGTTTTGCAACGCACATTGAATGTGTGCGGTCACACATGCCAAATACTAATGAATTCTAAATCATATTCATTATCATTATAAACTCAGTTAAACACTTTACTCAAATTGTTATGCTGACAATAGATTTGTAATTTTTTTAATTCAATTGAGCATCCAGTCTTCTCAAACCTCACTTTATATATAACACACCGTTATAAAGCTCTAGAAAATCCAATACTATTTCTTGGAAGATTGTAAATCACTTCTGATGATATCTGTAATGTGAGTAAGCTGGTAGTACATTGGCATGGAATGTTGCTTACATGACTTTAAATCTGTAAGCTTCATTTAACATCTGGTAGGTGTATGAGATGGCATGGACATGCAGTATTGTTGCAATTGATTTGTGACTGCCTTGTGTTTGTGGCTCTTGCTCAATGCAGTCTAAACATGCTGTTGTTTACCACTTGCCTGCCATTTATTTCAGGGCATGTCAGAGCAGCTTAGAGGTTCTGGCCTAAGGCCCCACTCATGCTTTCAGACCCAAATACCTGAAAACACAGAAAGCCTGAAAACACAGGTGTTCGGTGGAAATGCAATCTTTCTGTTATGGTGTTTTTACAATACCGAATTTACATTTACATTTATGCATTTGGCAGACGCTTTTATCCAAAGCGACTTACATTGCATTATACCATACAGTGTTTCCAAGTACGCGCAATCCTTGGGATTGAACCCATGACTTTGGCGTTCTTAACACCACTGAGGTTCCACCTCAAAAGTTCTTTTAAAATGCAACGAGAGTCATACTGAAATAAAAATAAACCACGTTGAGCACTTATATAAAGTTTCCCATCATTCTTATGTACATGAATTAATGTCACCTCTGTGCTACATTATACAGTCTGTGTGAATGCATTTTTGAAGCGCAAAGATGTTTTGCTGGACTGAGCAACCAGCAGCCTGGTGTTTAGACCCTATACAGGCTTTGCTATAAGACTCATCTCAAAATTTCAGTTGAAGCCAAACAGTTTCCACAGGGCATAGAGTTTACAT